>VDFB02264102.1:0-46701 GCA_007258455.2 Sequoia sempervirens | reverse complement strand
TACATGAAAGGAGATAGTACCTACAACTAAAAAGGGTGTGCAAATAAGGCACACACACATGAAGGTAGACAAGGTTGAGATCGCAAATGAGAAAGTGCACATAAAAAACTGCCCATGACACTTTATAAAGGGATGCAAGTAAAAAATAAGGCACAACATGATGTGTGAAACCTTAAAAAGCATGCACAATAGTGGCACTTTATCTCGATGTATTTATAAATGAAAAAGTGCATTAAAAAGATGCCTACAACATTCAGAAAGGACAAAATGCTACAAATACATACATATTAGCTCAAATGAAGTCATCTCATGCAAAAAAAACATTTCCAAGTGCCAAAATATCCAAGTAATCACTAGAATTTGAAATAATAAACTGAATAAAAGGTGCATGGGGAAAATATAGAAAAAGTGCATAGATAGTTGTGAAGAGCTCTAGAATACCTTTTCAATGCCACAAAACTCACAAAAAAATGAAGCTCCAAGTAAAAATTTATGAGCTCAAGAGCCAAAATAGTAGATCTAATTTTGATAGACAATAAAATGTACTAACAAAAAAATCTAATAACACTAGAAATTTCTCAAAACTAGCTTTCTCATGATTGCCAAAATTTGACACCATATGGCCAAGTTATGCCAAAAAACGTAGCTCTTTTAGGAAAAAAAAGAAGCTTTAGAGGTAGGATAGGGGTCATACTACTAATGTTAGCTAATAGAATATGTTGCATGAATGGAATATTCCTTACATTTTCCAAAAAATTATTTTTTCCAAAAAATTACCCAAAAAGATAAACATCTGAAAGGTTGTCAAAACTACCAAAAATTATGTTGAAAATTAGTATTGTGGGAAAATAAGCAGTTTAACATCATTAGAAACTATTCTTCAACATCCATAGATGATAAGGGAAGATATCCATAGGTGTTAACCAAGATCCAACATAGAGTCAATTGACCAATGGCATAACTCGAAAGAATGAATGCGCTCTAACACCATAAGAAGATGTGTGAACCGCATGATCAAAAGGAGATCAATATCCCACTCACTCCCAAGAACACAGGTGCTCCACAAAACAAACAACTTTATTTGTAGTTGAAATAAACTCAGCCCTACTATTAAAATAAACAATAAGCTCAATCATTGGCCACCCAACACATAATGCGCATCAACACAACTTTGTACTACTTATTAAAATATAGTATAAAATTGATCATATATTTTCAAATCTCACATAATCAAAGGATCACATAGGTTTCCATGATTGGAACATCAAATCTCAATGAGCATAAGGCCACATGCAAAAATTAAACAATTATCACAAGATGGAGAGAGAGAGAGAGAGATAGAGACATAGGGGCTTGATAAATAATTTAATGGGTCTCATTAAACTGACTCCTTAAATTAGCTATCAATAATGAGCATACAAAGATCTAGGGAAACAAAAAATCATGAAAAAATGCAAATCTAGGGGTGCAAGCCAACAATGGGCACAATGTTAGTTCTTTATCTTTTCATAATTTTGACGATGATTTTTTTGATTCATTATGATTTGATTTATGATCCACACTTGTTTAATACACTTTTGATAGAAGATGTAAAGTTATATGTTAGATATTTTTTATCTTTATATATGTGTATATATGTGCATATACATAAAGATTAAAATGGTCTTCTAAAAATGTATATATGTATGGACACTAAGGAAAATCTAGTAAACTTTCCCCTAGATATTACAATAATACCTTCATCTATGAACAATAAATATTAACAATATATTACAACATATTTTGGATGAAACAACATGTCATTACAAATATTTACACAAGAATTCAAATCTCTACCCAAAAACACCCTCACTAGACTTTAGAGAAATTTTCATAAAATTTACCCTCAAAAGCACAACATTCAAGACCTATAAATTGATATGAATATAAACAATACCATAATTTAATTTTAGAAAAAAATACATAGAGTTTCCCCTTAAAATTACAACACCCAATAGCTACAAAGAATCTGCACACAAATAACACCATAATCTCCAAACTTGAGCTTCTTGGAAAATTGCATAAAAAATAACTCTACACTCCACACTACCTAATAACAATCACACTAGAATCTAACTCTCCTTTAATTTACAAACACTATATAGTTTTTTCCTCCTCCACCTGGGATGCCAAAACCTAAGAATGCATGCAAATAAAAGTGTATCAATTCCCACCAAAGGGAATCTCATCCAATAGCTAAAACTAGCTAGGTAGAGAACCCTCCTCCACATGCACAAGATGATTCATGGATTTCACTTACATCTAGCTAAAAATAGTTAATTTGGAGCACTCTACTCCCAAGGACCAAATTTGGCTTGTCAAATATGCCTCTAACTTGTAACTCCTCGTCTATGATATATCATAGATACTATTACATGTTATAAACATGTTTCCAAGGTAACCCCCACATTGAAGGGAGTTTTGTAACCTATCATGGACCATCATATAATTGGTAAGAGAGGATCTCCAAGATTCCTAGCAAGTGGGACATCCCAAAGTACAATAGAAATAGTATTCAAATATTCTTGAAAATGAAATCCTTGAGATTTTTGCACCATGGAACCCAAGGTTCTTATTCACAAAGACAAATAAAGAGAAATATTTTTACTTGATGTTGATTCCTCAAAACCTCTAATGATCTTGCTTCATCTTGCAAACTTGACATGTAAAGGACACATTCATGTTAACCTTTGAGAGAGGCTTGTGTTAAAAATATATGGACTTGATTATAGTATTTTTTAATATTATCAACAATGTGAATTTAATTAGCATTAATTACAAGCGAATTAGCTAGTTTTAGATATTTCTACTCAACAGTCATGCATGATTGTATTTTTCAACAAAAAAAATGTAAGAATATTGTCTAGTCAACACTCAATTGGGAAACCCTCTTTGTATATTTTATTTGAAGAATAATCAAACATGCATTACTGGCAATATTTTTAAAATAAAATAGTGTATATTTCATGTGTTCCAATAATTGTGTGAAAAATAAATTTGGCACTTGAGTAGTTTAGTTAACAAGTCAAAAACCCATCATAGAAAAGACATTTAAACCTTCTTGTCCAAATGGTAATATTATTTTCCAAATGTTATCAATCTTATGTGAAATATATGTGCTTTAGGTCAAAAGAGTTGTTTTTTTAAGTATACCATACAAATAAAATACAATGATATAATAACCACTCTTGGTTACTACCAATTTTTTAACCAATTGCATAACACCTTCAATACCATATTAATTAATTAAAAGAAACTTCTTTACAAATTAAGTGTTTGTTTCATAACCTTACCAAACCATACCAAGGCTAGTAGCTTTGTCACAATCATATAAACCTACATTAAATAGGATAAAATCGCATATCACGACCAATCGGGCTACACCCATACTTATTCCTCAAGGGTTCATTCAAAATGGCCTTGCCTATGTTTCCCTTTCTAGGAATCAAAGGTTTTGTAGTTCACACACCAAACATAAAAATACGTCATCCACACAACTAAGATGATATCTTTGACCTCTATTTTAAGTCGCAACCATTAATTGAGCTTATGCTTCCAATTTAATTCATAGAAAAATAGTATGATGTCAATCATATCCCAAATATATGTTAGTACAATGTCAACAATAAATAGAAGAATAAAACCACAGTGTATAGCTTATATACATCATATGTACACATCACATAGTGATCAACTCAAATATACATTACATGTGCACATAGTGATCAACCTCCAAAAAGGAAGTGGATGTGACCTTGTTGCATGCATCTTTCCCTTTGTTAGATTCAATAACACATAATTCCTTTATAGTAAGGTGACAATAGGGAAAAGTAAAATAAGTACATCTCATATTCTATTTTGGGTTCATCCTTATCTTGTTCTATAGTCAAATGTGATGATGAACTAAACATCACATAATGTTTTGTGTGATCATTGACAAGGGCATAAGTTTAACAATACACAACACATATGTCCATTAATAATATTCCTATATCTCTCTAAACATTTGAGTCAACTTATAACTAAATGAACATAATCAATATGACTTATGGTTCTACCTCACCTAAGACTAATACCTATGCTATCAATCACTTGGAATTAATTAACAAATAAAACCATGAGAATGATATCTTGAGGAAGAAAAAACATTGTAAGCACACATATTCCTTTTGATGTCCCAATGCCTGTACTAAACTCATACAATGGTTAGATCATGGCATCCATTACTTTCATGCCACCAGTGGAAGATTGTCCAAACTCTATGAAATTAGGTAGCTCCTAGCATCTATCACCTACATGCTATGGGTGAGGTCTAGCTAATCTTATGATATAGTTTAATACTTATTTTGGTAGAGCATGTTTGCTAAAAAAATCATGTTAGAGTAAAAATAGGCTTATTTATGAGTGGTTCATAGGTTTTATAGTTTTGTTGATCACGTCTAGGTTAGTGGGACAAGAAACACTTCTCCCTCATAGTGTCCCTTTCTCAACACTACTTGTGATGCCAATAAGTTGGCTCCTATATTGATCCCAATTCAATATTATAACATTTAGGAGGTACAATAATATTGTTCTAACACATATTTAGCATATAAAATTATGTACTCTTATTATTTCACATAAATTTTGGACTTGCTTTGGTTTCTATATCCCCTAGCATGTTTTGAGGCTCATTTATCCCTTTCCTTAGCCTTTTCTACCTATAGTGCCAAGGTCATACTCTCTCATGGTCTCTTTTGTATAAAATTATGTTTCAATTGTAGTAATCTTGTTATTTCTTGATGTTTGTCCTTCCCAAGAGTTGAAACTATCAAGAAACTAGCATGACACACAAACCTCCACATGGTGCATGAAGCTCCCACAACAAACTACTATACAATGACTATTTCCAATTGTTTAATCACCTTATTGTGTGTCCAAGTTGGTGGTAAGAACTATGAATAAAAAAGGAACTAATCTTTGGACCTTTGACTCTCTCATTTTTCCCTCTCAATCTCCTTCTTGAATCAAAATATTTCAATATATAACTCTCTAAAGAAATGTTTGAAGCATTCTAAAGATTCCACAACTCTATTTCTCTTGAGAAATATTTTTTTTAGGTGAACTTCAACAATACTTACCAACACTCTATTGAAGGTTTTTGAAGAACATTACAACTAGCTTGATCTCCCTTGGCTTCTCCACATTGATTGAGTAATCACATTCTTTTTTTTTTTTAGTTTTCATTTGCACATTTCTAGTTTGAGGTGATAGTGTTATTACCTTGTTCTTTGCTTCTTTCTTTTGTTGTAAAATCTTGTGTATTTTATTTGGTACCTGTAGATATCCAAATTTGGACATTTCCATTTGTCCAAATTTATCTTTCGTCTAAACATCCTTTTATTTGTGTTAATTAGGTAATATTGCTATTATTTAATTAATACCCCTAATTATTCTAAATCCCTAAGGTATTTAGTTAATAATTAAATACCTTACCCTTTATCCCCCTTACCTCAAAGAATTAAATAAATAATACATTTATGTAATTCCTCACATGTCACATCCTCCATCACTTTTTCTTAATCCTAATCCACCTCTTGATCTCATCATTAGGGATGTGCACATGTCTAATCCTTGATTAGGATGTGTCACATCCTCCAACTTTTGCAAGTTGGCTTCTAATCTTCATTAACCACTAACTGTCTTCTAATAACTGATTAGCTAATCCAATCAGCATCTTGGTCAACTCTATCATTCCCCAAGGAATTTTTAATTCCTTTTTATCCTCCCCAAGTGAATTTAAAATTCACTTTTATTCCTCCAAGGAATCTCCTCTTCCCCATGTGATCATTGAGAGGTCACATCAGTCACATCCCAAGGTACTTTCAAAGTACTTGTCCTTCTTCCACATCATTTGTACCCTTTCCATCTCACCATGTCCTTTGGACACTTCATCCTCTACATGGCTAGATGTGAGGGTTTTTGAGTCATCAACTCACCATAGCCCTCCATCTTGGCCATGGTGGCTCAATCTTGACCGTTAAATTCTCTAGAGAATTCAATTTCTTCTATAAATACCCCCCTTTCTCATTCACTCATTTACATTAGGCATTTTATCACCCTTATGCTCTCAAGCTCTCAAGCCATCATCAAGTTCTAACACACTTGCTCATCTCATACTTAGTACTCATCATTTTGCATCCATCTTACTTTGTCACATATCCACCTTTATCTTTTCCATCTTCATTGCATATTAACTACCTTACATCCATTTTCCATCACATTTCCATCAAAGGAGCACACAACCAAGCTTCCATCAAGGGCCAACCAAGGAGATCAACATAGATAAAGGTATATCACTCTTTGTTTCATCTTTCTTTTATTTGTGCTTAACTTAGGCTAATCTCGAAGTGGTCTTTTGTTTCTTTACATTGCATTTTTAGTTAGTTTTGCATATTTAGAAGTAAAAAACAACTTACACACAGTACCATTAGGTTTCCACTCCATTTTTAACATGCAAACTATTCTTTCACTCTTTATAGACCTAAGAGTGGTTTCCATAACTTTTGTCACTACTTTCAATTCCTAGTCACATACTGGTTTCTCATGGAGATATAAAGACCAAAATAGGGGCTTGACCATTCATGACAAGCTTCTCAAAAGCCCCAACATCTCTCATTTCATTTATAATTTTTATTGGATATCTTCATCACATAGGTGGTTTGCACTACTCTTATTTTAATCATTTTTATTTTATAAAATCCATAGATAAATTTTTATGTTCACTTTTAGTGTCACCTAGATTGATACTTTATCTTTCTAGTTTATTTTGTATAGTTGGGCATAGATTTCAAGGGGAAATTTGAGTTTTACTAGTGTTATGCACTACATAACTTGTACAAACAATAGAATGTTGTTCAAATATCCACATGTCGTGCAAGAATCCTTTGTAGAGACCTTTAGCTTTCAACTTTAAGTTCCCTTTCATTTGTCATTTTTTTATGAGTTCCATTCATCAAATTTATATTCTAGTTTGTAGTAAAATTATATTTTCTCATTTTTGCATTATTTTTTAACTTAGTGAAAAAAAATCCAAGTTGAAAACATCCTATTATAATATAATAGTATATTTCTCTTCTGTGTCAATAATAGTAACAAAAATATCACATTCAAAAAAACTAGACATATCTTAGAAGTAATGTAGGGAGAGCATTTGATTTGGAAAATAAGGAAACATTCTAGGTCAAATCATTTTTCCTATATTACATATACCATCCTAAGGGTTTATAGGTCTTAGACTAGTTAATCCTATTACAATACAACATAAAGGGATCCATTAACCTATACACATCAAGCCCTTCCAAAATGGATTTAAAATAAACACGTACACAAATAAATATCTACTCATGAATTAAGAAATCTTAAGACCATCCACTCCCTCCACTTTCTCATAATTCCATAAGAAATGTAACTCAAGAAAGGAAGATGGAGCTCTATAATGGTCAAAATATTATCATGGCTATTAATATGTATTATAGATATAACTAGGAATACTTTATAGCTTTAATCCATGTCTCAATAGGTAATGGGATGTTTTGGACACTATGTTTCCCTACATTCATATCAAAGACAAACTGCGATGACAATGACTTAAAATTTTCATTCAAGGTTGGATTAGATTTAGAAATCCAAATGCAACAAACCTCATAGTAGATAAGCTTGATGATAATGGATTATCTTTTATCAAACCTATATAGTGGGGACATATAAATTGGAATGTTGAGTTCATAGTCAACTAATGTATATTTTAGCCTCAATTTGAAGCACATTAAAGAGGAAGGGTTGATAAATTTTTGGAACAACCCCAAACCCTAGAGATATTCACAAAACACCTTCTTCATTGACTTAGATCACAAGGGTGTCCTTCACCCAAGGACTACCTACATATCCACTTCCAAATGAGATTGAAAGAAACATGTAGCACTTCTCACCTTAATATCTCAAAAAAATTACAAAGATTCCTAGGTTGAGGGTTTCATACCTATTGGGAATAGGATGTCATTTAATTGCAATCCTAAACATATTGCATGCATCTCCTAAGTCCTTGGAAAGTGTTCCCCAACACTAGGATTAGAAAGAGATTAAATTTGAATGAAATGAACATGTAAATTGACATTTGTAATTATTCCTAAATGATAGGAACATGTGAGGGCATCCAAGAAGAGCTCCTACAAAATAGGAGCACATGGGGTGCTCACATGGGAGATGGGACACACCTTGTTTTAGTTAACTATTTGGTGAATTGATAACTCTTATGTAATGCATGTCTTGTTCCTACAAAGTAGGGATTGATATTTACAATGTATGTGAAGTGGCACTATCAGTTCAGTTTCAATTTAGTTTTAGTTCAGTTTAGTTTAGTTCAATTCACTTTAGTTCAGTTCAATTATGGTTCAATTATCTTCAGTTGCATGTAGTTAGTTTGAGTTGCATGTAGTTGACTTTAGTTGACTTGATTTGCATGACTAATGACTTCAATTGCATGACAGATAACAGGCTGATACTTTCAGTTAACAAGGGATGATCAATCATGCATGATGTTTGGATGAATGGTGGAGAGATATGTTTCAATTAACAAAGATTGACTTGGACCCACCTTAGGCACCCAAGTTGAGATCTTGGAGTTAACACCTTTGCATGAGAAGATATTTACAAGGCTCAGTTAAGTGGGGCCCATTCCTAGGCACCAACTTTGAGGAGAAGCTTACAAGATATCTTTGAAACCAACAATCAATTAAAACTTCAGTTTGGGACACCCAAATTGATGAAGGACTTGGTTTGACATTGTTTTTCACAAAAGAACTCTACTTGCACAAGAATGACGTAGATATTTGTAAGGAGCTTTATCCTCTTGTAATTGTCAACTCTTTGGAGTTTACAATATTCACAATGGTCTATTTATTGCAAAAATTTGAAGAGAGTTCTAAGAGAGTACTTTTATGAAGCATGGAATGGGATGTGTGGATTCATGCTTGGACACATGAGAGTTTATTGCAAGTTGTGAAGAAGAATTGTTGAAGAAAAAAGAAGCATCTCAATCAAGGATTGATATAGTGTTATTGTAATTTTGTTCTAAGGTTAAATAATACAAGCACTATTGATTTTGATGGTGGATTTTTTTCCTAAAAGGGTTTCTCCACGTATATGTTGTGTCACTTATGTCTTTTGGTCTTATTCTTCTACAATCTTTTGTCTACTCCTACAATTGGTAAAATGAATCTAAATAGATAATCATCCACAAAGAAATTGTAACAAAGAAAACTTAATTAGATCTACAATCTCATAGTTTTACAAAGAATTAAGCTACATAATTACTTTCATTTTCAACATTTGGTATCAGAGCTAACAGTTGGGTAGATTCTGGGGCACCTTTCTCTTAAAAGTTCGAAGGTTTTTTGGTTGTAGTGGGAGCTTTTACTATTTTGTTATTGCAGATTTGTAAAAGATGTTACAATGTATTTGGGTTGATGGTTGTAAGACCTGGTATGGCTTGCTCAATCCCTAAAAGGAAAGGCTTGGTAAAAGAGGAGCTCTCCCAGGTGGTAAGGGGAGGGCAATTGGGTTAAACTAGTTCTTGGGTTAGAGTTAGTGGATTAACCTTTAGTGGTCTTTAACACATGGTTTTGTGCTAGTTGTATTGGTCCATGATTTTGGAGCTCATGGTTTTGAGCCCATGGTTTTGCATGTATGGATGATCTTCATTCAGGAGATGGTTATCACGATGTCATGGATAGCTTGGTTACATGTTTTAGTGGGAGCTTTTGACAGTGATGGTTTTATGTTTATCTTATTGCCATGTATAGCTCGGTATCACAGTTTAGTGGGAGCTTTGGTAGGATATGGTTATCTTCATGTGATTTGAAGAGGTTATAACATCTTGTTTCATGGAGGACCCTTAGAGTCTTTGGTAAAGGTGTTATTGTTCTTCCTTTGGAGAGGATGTAGTTCTCTTTGGTTTTGAGTATTAATTATTTGCTTGGAGCTTCATGATTATGCAAGTTGCATTTGAAGTTGGCAGGATTGATTAGTGGGTGCTCATGGATACTAGAGAGACTTGGGCTATACCAGATATTTTTTATGTTAAGAGATATATGTTGGAATGGTTACTTGTAAAAAAATCCTTTTCAACAATAAAGTCCGAGAAGCCTACACCTGGAAATGGATATGATTCCATCATAGACCCGATGAGAAGGTTGTCTATTGTATGCACAAGATAATCTTGTATCCCACTCTTGGTCTACTTAGCAGGTAAAATTATCTAAGAGGTGTTTCCCACTTGATTATTAGATGCATTATTAATATGTATCTTGTCTTCTCTTATGAAATAGTCTTGAGAAGTAGATGCATTATTTTATGTATTTCCATTGTCCTCCTTGCAATCTTGAACTTGATTTATTTCTAAGGATTTGGGTAGGAGAGGTACAGGAGATAGTTAGTGGCTTTGGGAATATTCTCTTTATGTTGTGGGAATGTTTGGCTAAGTTTGATCTACTTTCTGTGAGAGGTTGACATCTAAGTTATGACATGTTTCATTATAAGTTGAATGGTTAGATGTTGATATCCTTTCAGTTTGGGAGTGATGAAGGAGATCTTACTTTACACAGTTGGCACATGTTAGTGTGTTATAAGGACATAGTTTGATCTGTAGGTTCTCTATTTCTAGGTATATTATCTTCTTCTTGAAATTTCTTATGTTTCTAGAGTTGAGATTCATGAATGGATTTATGTGTTGTTGTTTGTACTTCATTGTTTTTTTTTTAAAACAATGTGGTTGCTCCTCGATCTCTTTCTTCATTGGCTGGAGGACTTGGGAGAGTTATTTGGATTGGTAATGAGAGATGTATTTTGCATATCATTATATGCTTCTTTGACACTATGATAGAGGAGTTAGCCACATCATCTATGTGAAGTGCTATAGGAGGACTTGTTGATGTTGTGATCTTGTTTTCAAATTTGACATTACCTATGCAATGTGAGTTCCAGAAGGTATATGTGTTTTGTATGAGAGGGGCACCTCTCTTGGACTAGTTACACTTTACTACAGTGAGTTAATTCAAAGGTTTTTTATTGCATGTCTATGTGTGTTGTTACCTTGAAGTCCTATTTTGTAGGATGGTGGATATACAAGGACTTGTTTGTAGATTGGTATTATGATGTCATGGAGAGCTTGGATACACAGGTTTGGTGTGAGCTTGTGACAGTGATGCGGTTTTGGTTGTGTACATCATGATGCCATGGGTTGCTCAATATCACGGTTCAGTGGGAGCATTTGGCAATGATGTGGATCCATTGTTGATTTTGGATGGTTATCTTACAAATAAGTTCTCTCTCATGGTTTTGAGTATTAATCATTTGCTTGGAGCTTCATGATTATGCAGGTTGCATTTGAAGTTGGCATGGATTGATTAGTTGGTGCAGGAAGGCCATTGGTCTTGATTCTTGTACTTGATTTATAATAATGATTCCTTGTTTAGAATAATTGCAATGTATAATGTCAAGTGGGAGAATGTTGGAAATATGATTCCATTTAAATCCAATCCTAAACATATTTCATGTATCTCCTAAGTCCTTGGAAAGTGTTCCCCAACACTAGGATTAGAAAGAGATTAAATTTGAATGAAATGAACATGTAAATTGATATTTTTAATTATTCCTAAATGATAGGAACATGTGAGGGCATCCAAGAAGAGCTCCTACAAAATAAGAGCACATGGGGCACCCACATGGGAGGTGGGACACACCTTGTTTCAGTTAACTGTTTGGTGAATTGATAACTCTTATGTAATGCATGTCTTGTTCCTACAAAGTATGGATTGATATTTACAATGTATGCTAAGTGGCACTATCAGTTCAGTTTCAATTTTGTTCAGTTTAGTTCAGTTCAGTTTTAGTTCTATTCAGTTATGGTTCAGTTATCTTCAGTTGCATGTAGTTAGTTTGAGTTGCATGTAGTTGACTTGAGTTGCATGACTAATGACTTCAGTTGCATGATAGATAACAGGTTGATACTTTCAGTTAATAGGGGATGATCAATCATGCATGATGTTTGCATGAATGGTGGAGAGATATGTTTCAGTTAACAAAGATTGACTTAGACCCACCTTGGGCACCCAAGTTGAGATCTTGGAGTTAACACCTTTTCATGAGAAGATATTTACAAGGCTTAGTTAAGTGGGGCCCATTCTTGGGTGCCAACTTTGAGGAGAAGCTTATATCTTCAAAACCAACAATCAATTAAGACTTCAAATTGGGATGCCCAAATTGATGAAGGACTTGGTTTGAAATTTTTTTCATGGAAGAACTCTACTTGCACAAGAATGTTGTAGATATTTGTGAGGAGCTTTATCCTCTTTTAATTATCAACTCTTTGGAGTTTACAATGTTCACAATGGTCAATTTATTGCAGCAAGTTGAAGAGAATACTTTTGTGAAGCATAGCATGGGATGTGTGGATTCATGCTTGGAAACATGAGAATTTATTGCAGGTTGTGAAGAAGAATTGTTGAAGGAAAAAGAAGCATCTCAATCAAGGATTGATACAGTGTTATTGTAATCTTGTTCTAATATTAAATAATACAAGCACTATTGATTCTGGTGGTGGAGTTTTTTACCAAAAGGGTTTCTCCATATATATGTTGTGTCACTTCTATCTTCTAGTCTTATTCTTCTACAATATTTTGTCTACTTCTACAATTGGTAAAATGAATCTAAACAGATAATCATCCACAAAGAAATTGTAACAAAGTACACTTAACTAGATCTACAATCTCATAGTTTTACAAAGTATTACACTACA
Source organism: Sequoia sempervirens (assembly GCA_007258455.2). NCBI lineage: Eukaryota > Viridiplantae > Streptophyta > Pinopsida > Cupressales > Cupressaceae > Sequoia > Sequoia sempervirens. The sequence continues at coordinate 33,827 of VDFB02264102.1, read as the reverse complement.
TAATTACCTTCATTTTCAACAATACCAACAATTAAAAACATTTCCAAAATACAGAGAAATATGCATAATAGCATAATTAATATAAAATAAATCTAGTCGCATCAGAGTGCGAGAAAATAACAACCAAAATATCTTCTTAATGAAATAATTATACAAAGCCATGAGATGACTCCAAGTGATTTCCTACTATGATATGATTTAATGATATCAAGTATTGTAATCATATTATATTATGGCATCCCTCTTAAAAAAATCACAACATGCATCGTGAAGGCCACACAAAACAATCTAAAATTTTGAAAGACCACAATAGTTATTAAATTACTTTAAGAATGAACAATAACTGAGTCATACCCAAGACAATTTCCAACACTATCCATTAAATCATCACATGAAGATATATACTCCATAATAATAATATCCTTAACCTTCTAATTCCATTTATATTATGGTGCAATCCAATATTCTTATAATAGTCTAGTTTAGTGAGTAGAAAATGTTTGCCTTTGCCACTTACAACTAACCAATAGTCATATTTAGTTATAACTAAATATGACCTTATTGGTTAGTTGTAAGTGATTTCATAATGCAACAATATATTTGTAAATCAACACATACACATATTTCAATTGAATTGACCTTACAATTGGTTGCCTAGATAATTATACAATATTATTAGGGAATCTACTTTTGTTAAGTAAAAACATAGTTCTTATCACTTAATGGGGCCCATATTAATGGTTATGTTCCCCATGCAAGGAAATAATGTTACAAAACATGGTGATTACAATAAATTATCATCTAGGACCTTTCAAAATTCTTGCATTCCTTAATTAAAACAATAAATTATTATCCCTGAGTAGTGTAGGACAATATCCTCCATGTTCCAATCAACATACTAAAATTTTAATCAAGAACATCTTGAAGTTACAATTTCCCTAATGTACAAGTACACATTAATGAAAAAGGCCATGAATCATATATACATATTTATTTTCTAAAACCAATTAGGGATTCCCTATAGATCAAATCACTAAACGCGTCCTTCAAATAATATTGCTTGTTAATATATTGCAAGGAAACACAACTAAGTTCACAATTTTGAATTGAAATACTTCATTGATAAGGCCATGAGAACAAACATACGAGTAACCCATAACAACTCAATAAGAGTATAAACAACTCATGTCAAATAAAAAAATTAACATAAACTAGGGACAATGGTTCTAAGTATTCATACTAATTAATAGACAACAATTAATAGATCTCTTACATAATAGTTGACATTCAAAGAAGTCAAATAATATTTCTCACCATATTTTGCTAGAACAATGATAATTGAACCATCAAAAAATGATTGTCTAGTAATAGCATGCATTCCTATGAAAATAATGATCTAATAGCTCCCATTTCTAGAGTCAAAATATAGGTACATCATATTATTGTTAACATATAGAATCTTTTAGGTTCAAAAGATTACTACAAAAATACTAATAATTTTCTCAAAAAATTTATGCCCAAGACTAAGGGTATTAAAAGTTATAAAGACCATACAACTTTATCGATAAAATAAATATTAACACACTTCCCTTAAAATAAGGCCATCATATACATGTCTAGTTGTTATACTATATCTTATTCACCAGGATGTATCAATGTACTATGAAAACTAAAGAATTGTAATCCATATGTTATGATATGTCATAGTGACCTAATTTGTGCCAATAGACCTATTATTTTTTTGAAACTCCTTGTTATTGTATATTATTATGTTTTGAACTTATGATCCTAATGACAAACTATATTGGATATTGATATCATGTATAAAATAGCTTAATTTCTATGTGCTTTTGGTGATGATCTAATTTGTTGATGGTCAAGTATATTTTTGTTTTTTATGTGATGAATGCATGCTACATATTCCCCTTCTAATTGACGTGATTTGATTTTAAAAAATAGTTTCAATTATGCTTTGAATTTATTTTTTGACTATAGGAATCTAGTAGCCATCTATAAACTGGAGTGCACCTGGTAAAAAATTTTCACGTGATCAATGATGCTAGCATGACATGCCCTTTGGTACCACATGGATGAGGGGGGATTAGACCTCGTGACCTCTTTCCTGCAATAGGATGATTTAGCCAATCGAGCTAGGCCCCCACCCTAATTATGCTTTGAATAATCTAGTTAACTTAATTTGATTTGAAATTGATAAATTTTATATATTTATAGTGTTTAAATATCATTATAAGATGTGAAATAAGAATTGAAGTGATGCAATACAATGTAAAATTGATTTTAAATTTCATATAAATTATGGATTTTGTATAGTGCATGATCATGTTTATATTTTAAATTCAAGTTGCTTCTGCTATTATATTGAAAATATTAATATATTTCATTGAGTGTGCAAGTAATTTTCATAGCCAATAGAAATTTGAGGTTCCCTAAGAAAACCCTAATTGTGTTATCCCTAGTGATCTTGGAATCAGTCTATGATGGGGACTAAAGCCTTTAATTGTGAATTGATATTGTAATGTGATTTCTTTTGTGATGTTAAATATATTTTTAAATTTCCTAAAGTTTGTCTAAGTTGCAATTTGAGGTGAGTGCCATGCTAGCTGGAAAAAATTGAATGTCTTTAGAAGGATTTTTAAATGGTCTTCCAAATTCTTTTCTTTCTTATTTTTTAGTGTTTTTAAGACCCTTGGTCAAGTACCTATAGGTTGGTTTAGACATAAATCTTAGAATTTGGACAAGATATAACCCTTCGAAAGTCCCTTAGGAAGAGTGATTAATTTGTAACTTGTATGAAAAAGTAAATTGACTTGTCACTTAGAATTCCACTCTCCTACATTCATGTGTGAGATTTCTTGATATCTCACACATGTGAGAGCATCCCTAGGAGCTTCCATAGAGAAGAATGTATGAAGTACACTTCCCATCCCAATACTCACATGTGTGTAAACATGGGTGGGGATTACATTACCCTTAGGGTTTTACAGAGGGGAAGAGGGGGGTAAAATTAATTCCAAGTGTTTCTTTCTCATTTGAGGAGGATAAATGATGTAGTATCCATTACATATAATGCCTCTTGGATTTTTTGAAAGGGTTATTCCTTCATTTTGGTTCTTTTTATTTTCTGGTTTTTCACTTCTTCTTTTTTAGGAGTGATGGAGAGCTTGTTGGAGAGCTTGGAGCTTGAGTATGAAGGGTTTGAATGAGTTTTTGGAGAAGCTTCATCAAGAGCACTCCCAACCCTTGAAAATATTGGAGAGGTAGGTTCCTTATATTCATGGAATATGTGAAATAAGATTGTTTAGATATGGTTATGTTGATTAGATTTTTGTGTTTTGTTAGTGTTCTTGTTTGATTGATGTGATTTTGTGTTTTGTGTGAGATATATTTTTTTATGGGTTAAACTTTCTCACCCAATGATACCAACCCAAGTATGGGGTTGAAAGAGGTGAGAAACCTTTATGGGGAACGATTGACCTCTTTTGAGAAGAAAAAGATTGGGTAAGAGTACCCTTCTGATCTTTCAAATATTCTATGGAAAGAATGTTGATATGTTTTGTTTGAGATTATGATGGAAAGAAAAATGGCATCTCCTATGAGGGATTTTCATACATAGTATGAATATGTGTTTTATTTCATGGTTCCATTTTTTCTCATTTTAGAAAAATTCCCCTCTTCTCCCCTTTTAATGAAAAGTGTGTAAAATTCATTTGTGTGTAAATCTATGGATAGAGGGTTTTGTTTTCTGATCTTAAGTTCGAAAAAGGTTGAGTTATTTCTTTTTGTTGTGTAAATCGATTCTCTTGAAGGCCTCCTAGCTCAAGGGTGGGTTTGTGAGAAATTCCAATAGTTGGGAGGTGAGCAAGTCCATTGGCGTTGTTGAGAAGGTTGTTTTGCATATTTTGAAAGATCAAGTGTGAAGAGTTATATGCCATTGGAATGACTCATTTTATCTTTAACCTTGGATTAAAAGTCATATCATTCCCTTTAATTTTTGGGGAGAGTGTTGGTGCAAGTTTTTTTGTATTAAACTGACCCTTAATGGGTTTTGTAAACATTTATAATTTACTCAAAATTTTAAATGGAATTTTATTTGGTTTGTTGCAAGATGGTGTGTCCCTTGGTCTCCTCGATGCAGTGTGGCACTTGGGTTCATGACATGGCTTAACCACCTCCTTGGATCTTGTATAAATTTGGTGGTTGTATCGGGAATTAATAGGTTGATCTTTTGGTGCAACGACAACCACCAATGTAACAATCGGTATTAGAGTTGAGGTCACGAGTTCGAACCTCTTGCTTGTGCTAGGGTGATTGTTGCAAGATGGTGTGTCCCTTGGTCTCCTCAGTGCAGTGCAATGCTTGGGTTCATGACATGACTTAATCGCCTCTCGTGGATCTTGTATAAATCTGGCGGTTGTATCGGGCATTAACAGGTCAATCTTTTAGTGCAACAACAACCACTAATGTAACATGGTCCTATTAGATAGAGAAAATATAAAAATGTGAATTATTTATGAAGAATCCATGATTTAAAATTAAATTTATTGGAATGAAAAATAGATGTATTGAAGTATGGAAGATGTATAGCTTGTTAGTTTACTACTCTTGCAAAAGTAAATAAAAAATGTATACATGAGTATAAATTTAGTTGCATCCAATTATTTTTTCTTTCAAAAAATGTACATGTATTCATAAATCATTTTGAAAAATAATATTTATTTAGATGCATATTTGTTTGTAAAATGTAAAGAAAAAAGAAAAATCCTTATATATATATATGAACAATTACATTTAAAAAATATATTAAAAATAGATTTTGTGAATGAAATATTTTTAAAAAAAGGTTATTTTAAAAGTATTAAAAAAAGAGACATTGGCATTATCATAGGGAGGGGCTCAGCACCAAACCTCAACCACGACATGTTGTAGTTGAGGGTGGGGCTTTGCCCCCACCCAAGGGAGCTCAACCCCCCCATGAGGAGCCATGACACCTTGGTAAGGGACAACCTCTTACTAGGCCACTCACCCACTCCCATGCCCTTTATTTAATGAAAAAAAAATTGTCAATTTTATGAAATGCTAGAACTTGTATCAAAAAAATCACAATAGATTTTATATATATATATATAGTATTTATATGATAGTATTTATTAATAAAATAATATTTTTATAATGATAACGTTTATTAATAAAATAACATTTTTTAATGATAATGTTTATTAATAAAATAATAATTTTTATATTATATTATTTTTTATATTTAGTAGTACAAATATTTTTATCTTAAATGTATTTAAATGGAAAAATTAAATTAATTTTCAAAAAATATATAAATGAGAAAAAATGAAGTAAAATAAAAAGAAAAAATTACAAAATAATTTGAATCAATCAAAATATTAAAAAAAAAGTTTTACCTTGTAATTTTCTTGGCCCTTGTTGAAATAAATGAGGGAGTTGTTAGGGAGAGTATACTTTGAAGTTGAACTTTAGGGTTTTAGTGTTGCCCTAAAAGGTTAGAATCTTTAATTATGTTTAAAGTTAGTTAATCTTTTAGGATGGATCTTTATTTCCTAGTTTTAATTATGTGAGAGGCGTTATACAGTGAAAGCAACAAAAAAATATTCTGTGTTAAGAAAAACCTTTTGTATTTAAATTACACAGATATTGCGCCGATTAAATAAAACCGTTATTCTAACTATTTCTCTCTCGCTACATTCGATTTACTCCACTCAATGCATTCGATTGATTCTAATCGTATCTGGCTGCGGAAACTTCAAGCAAATGCAATTAGCAGATGTAAAGCCGAATTCCAATGTCATTCCAGTGAATTTAATCCTCTTCCCGAAATGTTTTGCAGCTGTGTCCAGAGCCTCGGTATTTGTGTGAGTTTTAGGGCAACTTCCTATTCACTTTGATTTCAATGCAATGCATTGATTCTTGTTTTCGATTCCTTACATGATTTCTTTGACTATTTACTTGTTGTGATCTAATCCTTACCATGTTGAAGTTTTTGGAATTCCAGGTTTCTTTGTTTTATCAAACCATTTTTCTTTTGCAAAGTATTGAGCTTGTCGCAGCCCTCAGCAGGTGAAGGAGGGGTTGTGAGACCTTATGATGCTATAGATTTGACAACTATATATATATATTCTATTTTTTTGTCTAGCTTTTTTATGAACAGGGTTCGAGAAATATGTTGGAGGCCGGCAAGGAACAGGGCAGGAGATTGAAGTTGTAACCGGTTCTGTTTCATGACAATTTGACTTCAAAAGAATGTCTATTTTATTACATATATATATTTTGTCTAGTTTGCAACTGCAAGTTTCACGAGTGCATCTGGGTGTGGACGTTTTCTTTTGTGTTTGGGTCTGCTAGAGACCATTTGTCTGTTTTTATTTGCATATCCTTTGCAGCCGAGCTCCCGCGGCTCTTCAAGGAGGCCATGCCCTCCTGGTGGCTAGGGGGAGTGTGTCGCCTCCCCTCTTAGCCATCATGGCTGGAGGTTGGGAGAGGCTGAGCCTTCCCCCCCTTTTGTTTCACCCTGTGCTTTTTTATCCTTACTACGTTTAAACAAATTTTATTTGTTTCTATTTATGTTTTCTCTTTTAAATCTAATAAACTATACATTCCTTGTGTGCAGGATATCTAGGGTAATGGGGCAACTAAGAACACTATGAAATTGCTTAAAATGAGTAATCACAATAGCAGGGGAATTTTCATTATGTACCCTAGACATGACAGAGAAGAAGATTTCCAACATGAAAAAAAAACTAAAACATCACGCAGTGGCATGAAATGATAGATTATACCTCCTCCTTTTTTTTCTTCTTTCTGAGTATGATAACAAAATATATAAAATTATTTACATTTCTACAGACAGTAGTATTGCGTCCAAAAGTGCAAATGATGCATAGTTTCAGGATAATAATGTTATTTGAATGTACCTATGTACTCTTTTATTTTTCTTTTTTTGTTGTGATATGTTCAACAGACAATCTTTTAGCATGTACAGTTTTAGTTTTATTCCATGCAACCCAGACAGCAAACCAAGGACAATAAGTGTACATCTTCACAATATCTTAATAGAATTTTTTATCTTATTTTTTTGGTGTCGATAAAATTTCATATCCATTTCACCCATTTAGCCTCTTAAGCGTTTTAATGTTTAGATAATATCAGAACCTTTCTATATTGTAGCCTATTTCAGAAAGTTTTGGGTTTTCTATTTGTGTTACTGTTGTTTCAATGATCCTGCCTTGTACGTCTTTAAACTTCTTCTCCAATGGATTATCAATTATCAACATTTAAAATGGATGATGAGTATGACTGTAAGGTGGTAATTTCAATCCCAATGGAAAGTCTATGTTGTATTTATACCACATGCTATTTAAACTTGTAGGTGGCTGGACAACTCTCTCAAATAAAACAGGTGAAAATTTTGACAAATTGAGATAATGATACCAGTTAGAATTTAAAAACACAGTTATCCTTTATGCAGGTTTGAGGAGGAGTGGAAAAAGCTGCAGGTTCAGTTAAATTGTCACAAATAATTTAACAAAACTCAAAAATAAAAGCCATGATTTTTTATATTTTCGATATATTAAATGGTTGTTTCGTTGTTTTAATTTTTTTTAATAGTTTATTTATCCTCCCACGTTCAGCAAAAGAATACATTTTTATAAAAAGAATATCATTGTTTTCTTAAACAGCTTCTTTTAAATTGATTTTTTATGAAATCATTCTTTATAATTTAATCTTATAAATTTATATAATATTTTTTAAATATGACTTAAAAAAATTAAATTTTACATATATAAAAATATAAATCTAATATATTTCATATAAATATGCTTAACATAAATCAATTGACTAACTTTTCAAAATGTGTGTAGGCTCTGTCCCTATTCCTGTTGTGCATGGGTTGTGCGTGGGGTTGTTACTAATCCTGCTCCGATTACTGGGGGTTCTTCTGGCCGGGTGAAGTCATTCTCTGAAGCTGCTAAAGAGGGTACTAGGCCTTCAATTCAATCTCGTGTTCGCCGTCTACCCTATGCTAGGGATTCCCCTGTTGTGGTTTTGGACCGGAAGTTGCTGAGAATGAGGAGTATTATTTGAAGTAGGGGGTGGTCTGTAGGTTTAATGGCCTGTGGCCCTCTCTTCCTAACCTCCATAACTGGGTTGGTCTCTAGGCAGATTGAGCTCTATCCTAGTGCAAGGGGTTTCTTTTTCACAACCTTTGCCTCCCCCGCAAAGCGAGACTGTGTGCTGGAAAAGGGTTTTGGATGTGGGGGATTCATTCTCTGTCCATCTGGCCTTGGTCTTGATCTTTCAATCTCCTTACAGAGCCGTTGAACACCAAACCGATTTGGGTCCGTCTTCTGAATCTCCCTCTCCAATTTTGGGAGGATTCCTACTACAAAGCTACCATTGGTCGATTTTTGATGTTGGACTAGATGACTCGGGAGATTGGGCATACCACGGTAGCCCATATATTAGTTGATTTGGACATCTCCAAACCTCTCCATGGTAATATAGTCTTATTGTTAGAGGACAAACCTTGGAAGTAGCTCTTAGACTATAAGGGTCTCCCCTTTCGGTGTAGGAGATGCTTTTCTGTGGGTCATTTGGCCTCTAGTTGCCCACAAACCCAGCGCAAAGGTGTTGCAACTTGGTGGAAGGATGCTCTCTCGAACCACCTCATGGTGGGTTCTCCTCCTTCAAAAGTTTCTTCAGAGGATGATGACCCTATTGTTTCTTCTCAGGAACCTATGGCTGCTCCTATTCCAGATAACCTTTCTGTGGAGCCACTATTGGCTCGATCTGCTGATGCTATTCTGTCTGAGCCTGCCTGAACTTCGTTGGTTGTTGTTGATGGTCCTACATTCGTTCCTGTTTCCTCACCTACGCTTTCGTCTCTGCCTTTGGTGGCGTCGGTTGATCCGCTTCTCTCACCTCGATCAGTGGACTTGGATTCCGAGTCTTCCTAATCTGTTATGCTACGAAAGAAGAAGGGACTCCCTCAATTTTTGGCTTCCTCGCGGCCTAGGGTTAAGGGAGTCAGGTTGGTCCCCTCGGATTTTGGGGTTGTCTAAGTCTTAGTCTGTGTTCCAACAACTATCTGTCAGTTGTTTCTGTGTGGTCTGTCCTCTTTCCTAGCTCATTCCTGGATGAGCTAGCTTCTTTTTTTGGCCTTTGGGCTTTTTGTGTAAAGGGTACAACACCCTATGCTGCTTATCTTATCAAAAACATAAATCAATTTTAAAAAATAAAAATTTCATTCAAAATTATTATATTAAAATAAGTTCTCTTATTTAAAAAAAAACAAACAAAATGATCTATTTTAAAGATAATTAATTTAAGTTTTGTTAAACAAGTTTATTTTCAAAGTAAACTAAGTCTTTCATTTTAATTTTCTGTATACCTTTGCCATTTTTAATTTAGTTTAGTGATTTTTTTAAATCGCTTAGATTATATTCAATATTCTGAATGAATTATGTTGAGAGAAATGATATAGTTGTATATGGGTATTAGGGTTTAGGTTAATATTTAAAATATAATTGTAACCATAACCCTAATCCTATAATTTTGTCTTCCATGTCCCCGCTGTGAATGCTACTAGCATACAAATATTATTTATTAATAATATTTATACAAAAAGTGAGATATCCAGGGCCTCAAGATGGATATCTCTCGGCTTTTTATAAATATTATTATTATAATATTTTAAATATAATAATTTATAGGGAGTGGACCATGGTTAGAATTACGGTTAGGGTAGGATTAGGGTTAGAATAAAGTTTTAATCTAATTAAGGTTACATTCAATTTTAATATATTATGGGCTGCTCCAAAATATAGATTAATGGTTATAATCACTTTCAGTTTAACCCTAATATGAATATAATAATCACAAGAATTAGAGTTCAATCTATTATTAGAATTATGGATGCATTAAGAAGAGGATTGGAAGGATATAGATTGCACATGGAACCTCTTAAAAGGAAGGGAGGTGGCAAGAGAATAAACAAACCAAGGATAGGAGAGCAGAGGAGTTAAAAGGAGCAGGAAATAGGATTAAATCACAAAATAAATTAGATGGAAAAAATAGACTAATAATATATATAGAGAAATGAAAAAAAAAAGTGTAGGTTTAAACTTAATTGAAAAAAAAATGGTACACTACCCTTTATAATTTAATGATATATATTTTAATTAAACTAATATGTTTTCATTTATAACATGATATACTAATACATTATATTAGTGTGATTAAAACTTGATGTAAAAACACACATAGTTAAATCCAAAGCATTTTTACACTTGAGTTGAATGTTAAAAATAAAATATTATTAACTTTTAACAGTTTAATTAATTCGATTAATTAAATAAAATTTATAAATTTATTATACATATTTTTGAATACATATCTTTTAATATATTTAATGATCCATTTAAACACAAAATATATAATTAGGTCAAGATAGTTACCAACTAATTGTTCAAAAATAATTAATGTTAATTTTTTCTATTTTAAAACATGGTGATTATATATTTTTGGTGGGTTAACAACTATTCTCTTTAAAAATATAAATAAAATTCAGAAAAATGAAAATTGCCTCCAAAAGATATCTCTTGGCGTACATTACAAATATTTGTTGCAAACCTTGGGTACCTGGGCGTGCTAGGGCGAGACTAGCCCCCTATAGGTGAGATCCCTCGCTCGCAAGAAGTCCCACCTCTTAAACCAGGGAGAGAGTCAAACGTGGGCTACCCAAGCCAACTTTGCTTCCCGGACTTGAATGGTTATTAATGTATTGGGTAATATTTGCTTATTGTCTTATTTAATTAATTAAATGTGTTGTGTTTTAGGTAAATTAATAAATTTGGATTATTAATTATATAATTTAGTTTTGAGGATGGACTATTTTAAATTAAATTAAATTCAAAAAAAGAATTTAATTTAAATTGAAATTAATGGTAGAGAAATTTTATGTGTTGATTTTGAAAAAGTGATTCTAAGTAATTATTGTTTTAATTAAAATTTGTGTTAATTCTTAAAATTGTAAACCTTTGAAATTATTAAATTTAAATTGCAAACACTATAGTTTTAAAATTGGAAAAGTATTGTTAAAATTGTATTTTATCCTAGTCACATTATTTCCTTTTAACTATTGTTTGATTAATTATTTAAATGTTTCCATGATTTAAATTTATTTAAATTATAATATTAGCTTGGTTAGGGTTTCATTGTAGTTGTAGGTGTTTGGGTTGCACCTTGGAGGTGCAACTATTTTTGCTATCACCTAAGAACTTAGAGGGGGCACATACCTCATGGAGGTCCTCCCTTAAGGGATCTCATGTAGAGGCACCATACCCTAATCAGGTTACCTCCTTCATTGCAAGGAGTGGGGAATGAGTTTTGCAACACCCACTTATTTGTTTATCTTCCTTCACTTCATGAAGTGTGCTCTTTATAACATTGCATATGCAATGTTGACAAGTGTGTGTGTGTGTGTGTGTGTGTTTGTGTGTGTGTCCATCTATCAAATGTAGAGTGATAGAGGTTAGTTAAGTGATGCTTTAAATAAAAATAAAAAATTATTGTTTCATTTTTTTATGTCCATGTGCAAATGTGGGCATGACATTGTATTTCTTGAAGACAAAGCAACACAAATAGAGGAATTGCAAGCACGTGGTGGTTTTATATAATTTCCTCTAACAAAATATAAGAATTTAATTTGCCTTAGAGCAATGGCGCATTTCATCTCTAGCAGGCCCTAGGCTTCAAATAGGCTGAGATCTCACAACCTAAATCAATCAAAGTCTTCAACAAAGCCATGGGAGAAAGGTTGCTTGTGGCCAAATCAATTGCCACTACTTCTTCAACAGAAGTCTATGACTTGTCTAATAGAGCTTCCTATTATTAATTTACTTGCTATATATTTTAACTTCATTCCCCCACCAAACTTTTTTCATGTCACCATAAATGTGTCTTGCCATTGTAATGTCCCCCTTTTCAGCGTGATCTTGTTTGCGGAGTGTTAGCCTATTTCTTGGACCCTTGTGGGCTAACTGGATTGGTTAGAGGGTCAGTGGTACCTTCTGGAGAGTTCGGTCGATTTCATTTTCTGAGATCGTGGATAGGCTCATTGCAGGCCTTGGCAGTACAGGAGTTTCTTTGCTTCTGACGGCACTGAATTCTATTGAGAATTGAGGGAGATAGGCTTACTTAAGTGATTTAAGTTAATTTTTAACTTGAAGTCTTTTATAAAGTCAAATTGAGTTTATAATTCTTATTTCACTTAAATTAAGTCTAAAGTGAATATTTTAATGTTATATCTTTTATTCACTTAAAGGAGGCGCCAAAAATCAAAAAGAAGACTATGGAAAGTGACTTAAGTTTATTTCCATAAATTTAAATGAGCTAAAGCCCTAAAATGTACGGCTTTCTTAGGTTTTCACCTCCTTTACTTTATAAGGGATTTGGGCAATGAGAAACTCATCTTTTTGAATATTTCAACTTTGCCTTGGAGGTTTTTTCCCTTGCTTTCATCCTGTGATCAGGTTTGCAGCAAATCCACCATTGGAGAATGAAATCTCTTCAGTGTGAGCACTTGTGAAGTTGTGAGAGATCGGCTGAATTAGTGCATATTTAGAGAGCTTCATTTCAGAAGTTTTGCAGTGCTTCAACAGATTTTTTGTAGTGTTCTTCATCAAAAATAAAGGATTTATTGGTTGTTGTTCTTCCTTCACCATGGCAGACTTCATGGTTGTTTGGGCACACCTTCAGAGATGGTTTTTGGTGCTTTTTGTTTGAAAGGGCGTGGCACTTGCAAGGAAGGTTTTTTTTGGCTTATTGGAGAAACGTCTTCTTTCGGAGGATCTCTCTTCATGAACTTGGGCGCCCTACCTATACTTCTCTCTGGCTTCAGTTTCAAAATAAACTTTGAAGTCTGTAACTCTCTACTCCAGTTTTTGTCAGTTCTTCACTATGTTGATCGGATTTCTTATTTAAAAAATCTGGAGGCTTTCGGGTATGTTTATATGTTTTAAATCCATTGTTGATGATAATAAACACCTTCTACAATTTCAGTTTGATTAAATTTGCTCAAGTTTTCATTTTGTGAGCTTTTATATGATGCGCCCCTTCTCTTCTGTCTACAAAATTTCTCTAAAAAACTAAAAAACACAATTAGACCTAAGAAAAAGACAGGGGTTTGAGTAGTGAGCTAGCAAGGCTCATCATAGTGGTATCAGAGCATTCAAACATCATTGTCAAGTGCCAAAAACCAAAAACACAGCATTCAAAAGTTTATATCAGCATATATCAGTTTTACATGACAAGTGTTTGACAAAATTCCCATGGCAGAAATTGAAAGGTTTTGAGTCTATATTAGCAGGGCTCATCACAGTGGTATTAGAGCTCTGATCCTGCCAGCTTGTGGGGTTAGAAAAAATTATGCGGTCACACCAGGACAAATTTGACAGGTACTGTTCACACAGGGGTTGAACAGCAAAGTGGTTATCATGGCTTCTAAATTTGTTGATGAAGTAATGGTTGCTTATGAGGAATATATAGCATCTCCAGATAAGATAAAAGATCACTAGACTTCGAACAATATATGGAGCATCGGATGGTTTATAATAAGCAACGAAGCAAATCAAAGAAATGTGAGCAGAAAAATGTAGAGAGCATTTCAAATAATATTCAGCAGAAACCTATGCCATCACAACAAAGATTAGCTCGTAGCTTGCAGCAGTCTGAAGACTCCATTTCAAGACAAAACTCATCACAAAACAAAAAGAAATTGAGTTTCCTTGATGTGTTGGGGTTAAAAAGGGATCAATCAGCAGTTAGTGACCAGCATACAGCTGATCTTATGGAGGACAAAAATCAGACTTACATAGAAGTAGATGTTGGGCACAGGACACTTCAGGATGAGCAAGTGTTGTATGAAGACAAACCAGTTGCCTTAGAACAGCCACATGAAGATAAGGTTCCTTGTGATGCTTCATCAATTACTATGAAAGAAGAAGTGTACAGAAATATGGCTTCTACAACATCTTTTGAGACAACTTCTATTGAAGAGAAAGTTTTACACCATGATAGTGGTTTTGTTGAACCCCAGGAAGATATTATCAGCACTAACAGAGATGATATCAGCCTTGACATCAATTCTGATTTTATGAACAGCAGTCCATTACTTTCACAAAATCATGAGGTGACGGATAAAGTACATAAAGATGGTCATGTTATGGTATCTCCTAACATTAGCATTGAAGTTTTGCATGTTGAGCTCGAAGAATGTTTGGTGGATTCAAGTCACAAACAGTCTGATTTTATATATCAGACCTTGGAAGATGTGAACAAAACTCAAGTTTTGTGTGATGGGTGGCTACAAAGGGCTAAGAAGGCAAAGATGTTGGCTGCTCAAGCAAAACAACATTTGCAAGAGGTCAAGGAACGCTGCAGCCAGCTAGATCAAGCAAAGAAAAAAAGGGAGTCGCACCTTAGATCTCTAATTCTTCCAAGAGAAGAACATGTAAGAGGTGAGCATGCTATGGATGGACTTGCAGTGACTTTGGCAATAGAGGTGTGTGAGGATATTGTCATAACAACAGCTTCTACCTTGCCAGTCGAGACATCCTATGAGGTACATAGCAGCAATACCTTAGAGGTTGATGACAACACACATGATGTTGTTGATTATGAGGTGAGTGATGCAGATTCAACTTCATGCTATAGTGCAGATTTGGATGGAGAACAGAAAGTGATTCAAGAGGGATTTTCCTCTCCTCAGTACAGTTATGAGTTTTATGATCAACAAGCTCCAATCTATGATACTGATGGAGAAGAATCAGAAAATGAGGCGGATGCTACATCTTCTTGTGATAATCTGCTCTTTGAGGTGGATGTTGATTCTACTCTTGACCCTGGTTTAAGGGTGAGCTTTGATCATAGTATCAGAGATTCTGTCAGTGCATTGGGATTTCAGACAGAGCTCGTTGAGGAGATTCCCAGTGTGTACATGGTCAGGAGTCTACACACAGTTTCCTTCTCAGGCATCATGTACATGATCTGTTTTGGATGCACAATTCTAGTATGCACGTGTTAGACATGTGGGATGATAGCCTATCTTGCGTAGTCTTAGGGAGCACGTTTTGTCAGCAGTTTGACTTGCTTCCTTGTGAGTTTCTCTTTTCTGTATCTGATGGTGTTGAGATTGATAGGCTACAGTATGATGATCCAGCTGATCAGATTTGGGAGTTACAGGAGACTCATTCATCTAGGAGTTGCATATGGGATGACGATGGCGATCCAGTTTCTCTTCCTAGAGTAGATGGTATTCAGTATGATGATCCTCTCTTCGAGTTAGATATCGCTCACACTCTGGACATGAACATTGATCGTTGCGTTTGGGATCCTTCTAGTGTATTGGGATTTCAAATTAAGTTGGCAGAGGAGTTTTCGGAGGAGTACATGATGAGAGGTGCAGATAGTTCTACATTTGACCCTCACAATCTAGCAGCTATCTACTTGTTGCTTGGTGATTTAATCTTCTTAGACTCTTCATTGATCGATGGTTGTCCTACTTGGAGTTGGCATGATTTGCAGAGTTGGGATTTAGGAGTTTCATTGCTAGATGGTTGGTTTCATGGGTTAACAGGTTATGGTGACATCATGGGTTCCAGCTACAGACAGAGATGTGTTGCGGATGCTTCCCGATATTCTTACTTTATTATGATGGATGGATGTGAGTACCGTTTATATTGGGATCCAGGTGGCGACAGGTTTGGTACTGTGTTTTGGATGAGTCCCATGCATTGGCTTCACCACTTTTGGCATGGTGAAGTTGAGATCAGTGTTGAGCAGCGGAAGACAGTTGATGATAGTAGGGAAATTTCACAGCACTATCCTTGGGAACCTAGTGGAGTGGTTGATCCTTTGTTGTTGAGATTGCTTGTGGTCAAGCAATTTCAGGGAGGGCGGATTGTAATGTCCCCCTTTTCAGCGTGATCTTGTTTGCAGAGTGTTAGCCTATTTCTTAGACCCTTGTGGGCTAACTGGATTGGTTAGAGGGTCAGTGGTACCTTCTGGAGAGTTCGATCGATTTCATTTTCTGAGATCGTGGATAGGCTCATTGCAGGCCTTGGCAGTACAAGAGTTTCTTTGCTTCTGACGGCACTAAATTCTGTTGAGAATTGAGGGAGATAGGCTTACTTAAGTGATTTAAGTTAATTTTTAACTTAAAGTCTTTTTATAAAGTCAAATTGAGTTGATAATTCTTATTTCACTTAAATTAAGTCTAAAGTGAATATTTTAATGTTATATCTTTTATTCACTTAAAGGAGGCACCAAAAATCAAAAAGAAGACTATGGAAAGTGACTTAAGTTTATTTCCATAAATTTAAATGAGCTAAAGCCCTAAAATGTACGGCTTTCTTAGGTTTTCACCTCCTTTGCTTTATAAGGGATTTGGGCAATGAGAAACTCATCTTTTTGAATATTTCAACTTTGCCTTGGAGGTTTTTTCCCTTGCTTTCATCCTGTGATCAGGTTTGCAGCAAATCCACCATTGGAGAACGAAATCTCTTCAGTGTGAGCACTTGTGAAGTTGTGAGAGATCAGCTGAATTAGTGCAGATTTAGAGAGCTTCATTTCAGAAGTTTTGCAGTGCTTCAACAGATTTTTTCTAGTGTTCTTCATCAAAAACAAAGGGTTTATTGGTTGTTCTTCTTCCTTCACCATGGCAGACTTCATGGCTGTTTGGGCACACCTTCAGAGATGGTTTTTGGTGCTTTTTGTTTGAAAGGGTGTGGCACTTGCAAGAAGGTTTTTTTTGGCTTTTTGGAGAAACGTCTTCTTTCGGAGGATCTCTCTTCATGAACTTGGGTGCCCTACCTATACTTCTCTCTGGCTTCAGTTTTAGAATAAACTTTGAAGTCTATAACTCTCTACTCCAGTTTTTGTCAGTTCTTCACTATGTTGATCGGATTTCTTATTTAAAAAATCTGGAGGCTTTCGGGTATGTTTATATGTTTTAAATCCATTGTTGATGATAATAAACACCTTCTACAATTTCAGTTTGATTAAATTTGCTCAAGTTTTCATTTTGTGAGCTTTTATATGATGCGCCCCTTCTCTTCTATCTACAAAATTTCTCAAAAAAACTAAAAAACACAATTAGATCTAAGAAAAAGACAGGGGTTTGAGTAGTGAGCTAGCAAGGCTCATCATAGTGGTATAAGAGCATTCAAACATCATTGTCAAGTGCCAAAAACCAAAAACACAGCAATCAAAAGTTTATATCAGCATATATCAGCTTTACATGACAAGTGTTTGACAAAATTCCCATGGCAGAAATTGAAAGGTTTTGAGTCTATATTAGCAGGGCTCATCACAGTGGTATCAGAGCATTCAAACATCATTGTCAAGTGCCAAAAACCAAAAACACAGCAATCAAAAGTTTATATCAGCATATATCAACTTTACATGACAAGTGTTTGACAAAATTCCCATGGCAGAAATTGAAAGGTTTTGAGTCTATATTAGCAGGGCTCATCACAGTGGTATCAGAGCATTCAAACATCATTGTTAAGTGCCAAAAACCAAAAACACAGCAATCAAAAGTTTATATCAGCATATATCAGCTTTACATGACAAGTGTTTGACAAAATTCCCATGGCAGAAATTGAAAGGTTTTGAGTCTATATTAGCAGGGCTCATCACAGCGACCCATGCTTCATTAATGTGTTCATTGCCTCCACATTCTTGCAAATAGTTGAAATTTATGAACTTGTTAGCTTATAATTTTGTAATTTAAATTTGAATCCTATATTTGTTTTATTGACAGAAACATTTATTTTTCTTGCAGCAAGGATGTGACAAATGAACTCCTTTAAATGTTCCTACAAATTTTGAAGGACTCAAAGCTCATACTAAAGTTTCATGAATCAATAATTCCCTTCCATCATGCTTAAAGTTACCCTCCACTCAAAGGGGTGGATATCATTTCAACACAACAAATTATTTTGTATAGTGGGTTGTGAATGTGTGTCAAGGAGTAATATTATATAACTAGTTACATTACTCGCGTCGAAATTTTCATAACTAGGGATCTAACTCTTTGTGTCTCTTCCTATCCATCAATTGAAGGAGCCCCATCTTTAAAAGAGCCAACTCAAATTCTATTGATGCCATACACATCATAGATGTTTCATGAAAGAAGGTAATATTGTTTGTGCATATAGGTCTTCAATTAGTTTATGAGATAATCATCACCATGTCTCCCATTAGAACGAGTTGAACTATGATTTGAATACTAGGGAGGCTTCTATATGTGAATCTAAATGTGTTTTATACAAATAAGCAATATTAATAATAAATAAAAGATGCACATCAATTAGAGAAAGATGTATATGAAAGATAGAAGAACTAGAAAAGAAAAGTTCATTAATAATGTGTTCTAAACATGGCGTTCTCTCGAGGAAGGTGTCTTGGTTGCTTATCTTTCACTAGTTACGTCTAGTATTCCACTTCTTACTCTTCCCTCAATCTGATGACACAAATGTGCACATATAGTTACAAAGTTGTAACGATCAAACAATCAATATGGAAGTTGAAACTCAGTTGTACCTTTTGACAATACAATTAGATAAGATTGAAATGTGACAGTTGAATATGACCTGTGGATTGCTCCTCATACCATACAAGTGGAACCATCAAATCACATGGTGGGGTCTACTCTTTCTACGATGGTTGCAGCAATATTAAAATTCGACAATGTCAATTCGTTGCGAATGGACCCACCTTAGCAGTTTGGCACACATTCCAAATTTCGTTGTTGCATTTCTTATCATTGAGCTCAGCTTGATCAAACGGTTTAGGGTTTATGGCAAACAGGTAATAAGCTTTCTAGTTGCGATTGCTCAAACATGCACAGTGTCTATATAGTAACCGCAGGTTTGGAATTAACAAATCTCAGTTTCTGAGCCTAGTTTATTGACTAAAAATGTGCATTTCCGATTTGGTTTCAAAATCTACCGATTTATCAACAGTAATGAACACATCATATTCCTGCATGCAAAATCAGAGAAATGGTTTCTAAAACAGTTATACATCTGCAGGCAATTTAATGTATAATCTTAGTTAACTTAGATCAGTTGCATTATCACAATGAACTCGTATATATATTTGAAGTAGGTTTAATTTATTCACAAATTACCATTACAAATATTGTGAACATGTCCTTTTTATTTCTTCAATAGAATACAAATGCTTTAAAAGCTCAACATGAAAAATTATTTTTTTAATGCATAAAAAGCATGTGTTTGGCGGGTCCTCACCTTATATCGTAGAATCTAAACAGGAGGCTAGGTCCAAAGGTGGATAGCTAGCCAGAGGGCTAGGTCCTCCTAGGGCATTGGCTACTAAAATCCGATTTGGTTCAAAGATTTGCAGTACAAATTTTTTGCAGCTTTTTAAACGAAAATATTAAATGAAACCCCTGTCCATTTATTAGCTTTTCTTTTCAGAGAAATGTTTATGAAATGAAATGAAATGAAAAATTTTAATGACGTCCACGAGGCCAAAGAAGCCTAAGGGACCCAAGACCAGCACAAGAGCCACCCATAAAAGGCCCTAAGCAGATTGTAAACTCCGTTCAAGATCAGCCCTCCTGCAGTGAATTTTGATGATGAAGTTTGCAACTTTGTCTAACCTTGATTCTTCAAACAGAGTATTTAAATTATCGACCTGCACGGTGACCCCATAACTAGCCCTGATGTCTTTATTGATGGCCATCAAGATGTTTCACAGCACGAGACAGGTATGCCAAGGCTTTGTGGACTCTCTATCTATTAGCTTCTCTTTTCACGAAATGTTTACCAATGGCTGTCAAGATGTTTCACAACGTGAAATAGGTATGCCGGGGCTTTGTGGACATAAAGAGATTTTATTTTACTTTATTATTAATGCAACCCCTCTCTATTTATTAGCTTCTCTTTTCACAAAATGTTTATCGATGGCCATCAAGATGTGAAGCTAGAGATAGGTATGTTGGGGCTTTGTGGACATAAAGAGACTTTATTTTACTTTATTATTAATGCAACCCCTCTCTATTTATTAGCTTCTCTTTTCACAAAATGTTTATCGATGGCCATCAAGATGTGAAGCTTGAGATAGGTATGCCAGGGCTTTGAGGACTCTCTATTTATTAGCTTCTCTTTTCACGAAATGTTTACCGATGGCCGTCAAGATGTTTCATAGCGTGAGATATGTATGTCGGGGCTTTGTGGACATAAAGAGATTTTATTTTACTTTATTATTAAATGAAACCCCTCTCTATTTATTAGCTTCTCTTTTCAAGAAATGTTTATTGATGGCCGTCAAGATGTTTCACAGCATACCTATCTTGTGGCTAAATCTTGATGGCCATCGATAAACATTTCATGAAAAGAGAAGCTAATAAATAGAGAGGGGTTGCATTAATAATAAAGTATAATCCAATCTCTTTATACACCCCCCTCCCCCCTGCCGCCGCCCTCCTCCTGCTCCCCCGCACTTACCTATCAATAGTAAACCTTATGTAATTGCAAAGTTGAGACTCATTTTCCCAACAATCTTATCATGTGAATTTAATATTTTTTCCTAGGTCATTTAATATTTGATGAGTTAGTTGTCACATGACATAGGATTAAGACACTTGTTATGATCCTATCTAATCCTATGTCTCACCTTGGCTATATAACCAAGGGTCTCTCATACATTGTATATTGAATTATTGGCCTCTAGATCTTGGCTCGATATCTCCATAGCCAACTCTTACAATTCCAACATGGAAAATGGTGCAGCTAATCATTGTTGAGAGCAAGCCACCATATTTGTTGACCTATTCTCTGTAGATGAATCTTCTTGTATTGAATAATCCACATTGTGAATGGGTAGATTGAAAACCCCTTGGGTGTTATATACAAGGTTCAATACCTTCCCATCATCTATCAATTCCTTGTGTCATTTAATATTTTAGTATACTGCATTAAATATTAATTTGTTTGTCTATCATTCTATACAATGGTTGTAATAAATCCACATTACCTTTCACAACAGCAAACAATCTAAAATTATTGTTTGACGGGGAGTTGTTTCCGGTGTCAGACAGGTTTACAGTCAGAAGTCGATAGGCTACATATAGTGCAAAGTTTCAGCCTGAAACCTGTCTAACCCCGGCAAATAACAAAATTTTACTAGAAAACAGGAAATGTTTTCAGTCATGTGCAAAACTTTACGGTAGAAAAGCCAAAGCTTATCTATGCATTGAATGAATGAATGAATTAGCTGGAATGTTGCTTGCTATAAATGCATAGTGTCATTTTTGATAGATTTTGTTCACTGCTTGCAGTCCAAATGTCACTTCAAATCAAAGAGAGGAAGAGGGAAATATCTGATATGATTTCAACTGCCATAAATTTGCTTTTATTTCATTAAGTGCAGCTTGAAATATCTGAGACTAAGTGAAACATATTTGAAGCATGTGTTTGGCGGGTCCTCACCTTATATCATTGAATCTAAATAAAATGTATGTTTTTAATGCATAAAAAGCATGTGTTTGGCGGGTCCTCACCTTATATCATAGAATCTAAGTATTATATAGAGATGGGTATAGAAAAAGGTTATTCACAAACCCATATACCAGATTTCAGCAAATCAATACACTACAAAATTATTAATTCACAATAGACTACAGACTCATTAATTCACTGGTGTAAGGAAGACTAAATATGCTGCTACTTTTCATCAAATGTAAGAAAGAACTATGTAAGGCTAGAGCTACCTGTTGAGGTTAATTGCATTGAATAAGTAGTATGAACTGTTCACGTGCCACCTTATCGTTCTGCATAAATCACTGCTATGGTGTGGTCAATGTGCTGGCTGTTTACGTTGTGGGTCACCCCCAACATAAATAGACAGCACGTTTTAGTTTTTAAGCTCATCCCCACATTATATCCAAGCAATGTCAAGAAAAATTTGATGTGTTCATTGAAAGATTGTGTCATGGAAGCGAGGGAATGGGTGAGCTCCATTGCAGTTTTTTTTTAAGGAAATGTTGAAAATATAGAGATGTCAAAATGTGTGTATGGTAGGAACTTTATCTTCATTTAATGCTGCTGTGTTTTCTACATTGCTTGGATTGTTTGTATTTTGTTGCAGGCAGCAAGTGCCTTCTGTCTGATTCCAATTTAGTTGTGGTTTGTAACTACTGAAAAGAGATGATTAAGATGGAATCATTTTTTGGTCTTTAAAAGTTTATACAAAATATATATGAGATGTCAAAGTTTTAAGCAGGAGAATATTTTTTCTCAGATTTTTATCTCTAACTCGGCAAATCTTTACCCCCAAATCCGGTAGTTTTAAGTCCCCTAGAATTCAGGTAACTGCTAGTCTAAATTTTGTTCCTGTTCTTTTTATGTGCGCTATTATTTATAATGCTATGTCTATTCTTTTAACTTTGCACAACTGGTGCACATTGTTGGTTTTAAAATGATAGAGTGATCGCCATTATCGTTGCCTGCAATTCTTAATAGAGAAAGCAGAACTAGATAAAAACATAATGGAATTCTTACGTACAGCAGATATAAAAAGAAGACAAAACAAAATCAGAACAGTGTTGTTTTTTAGCATTTTGACCATTCAATATTTGTTCAGCAACTCTCACAGAACACTGCATTTCAGTGCTACTCAGTGCAGTGCACCCTTACAAATTCAATCAACAAAATCCAGGTTTGCCGAGCACCATCAGCAGTACCTTTGAATTTGAAATTTTGCAAGATTATGACAGTTTTTACTCTGGTGTCATAATCCTCTATTTCAATCGATATTTTTCTTAAAGGTTTAGGGAAGGAAGCCCAGGCAAATATACACCTTACATTGTCCGGTTATTTGAGCACCCCTACTAAACACTGCGGCAGAAGGCCAGTGATTAATGCTTGAGCACCCACAGGCATTGCCATGTGCTGCTCTCACAGGTGGGCTTTTGCCAGGTAGGTGGATGGAGTCAACCAATATTTTTAATGTTTTTTATTTTGCAGTGAGACTTACAATTGAGGAGTCGGTTAAACATTTTCCAGGTGGTATCTTACAATTCACAATACTAAATGTGGATTCCAATCTGGGTTCAAAGTCATACCAGTTTACCAACACTGAAGAATTTTGTAAGACGATTGTCCCACTAACAAAATACTATCAGCTAATTATAGCAGATACCAAGGGTAATGAGCAATTTTATTTATCGTTCTTGTCATGCTGGAGTTTAAACTGATGCTTGGAAAAGTTCAGTAGATATCACAAGATTATGACAAAAAGCATTCATGAAAGGCACACAAGAAAGACAAATTCATGATCATATGGGATGAAATTGAAAAGATGGTTTTCATTTAGGTTCAAGCAACCATAGCATTATATGGATCTTACAAGATCATCGTTCAGCATGAGAACATTTTAAAGGTTTGATAATCTTCTATGATTTTATACAACCTATCAATCATCATTTAGAGCATTTTGGGCTGTATGCTTTCAGTATACACCTCACTAGCATTGCTTACCATTTGTGTTATTGGCTATCATCAATCATGATGCAACATGTTGGCTATTGTCCCTCAGTTTGATATGCTCCACTTAAAAGTTGCACTCTGATGGATGTCCATAGCTACTGTCATGCTTTTATTTTTAATTTTAATTTTGTGCTAGAGAGGTTCAAGGCTCAAATGCTAATCCATGCTAAATATAGTCTTCTGAGTTTGAGCTAAAGGTAAAAAAAAATTGAGCTGGGCATACGTGCTGTAATCAAGGGCAGAAAATCCCACTGACTCACAGCTTTCACCTGACATTGAAGGAATCACCCCAGCCCTGCAAATGGTTTCACTACGTATTTTGGAACTGGTTTTGAGATATGACATTAAACATAAACTTTAAAGTACGCTCCATGACACAAGAGGCCATGGCTCAAGTAACTGCATTAATGATCTACAATCTAGCACAAAAAAGCATTGTGTCCAAAAATATAAAGGTAAAGCCAACAAAGAATATAATTACTAATAAAATGAGGAATGGCCTGTGTATAACAAATTGCCAATCCAAGCAGTAACTCTACAAGAAAGGCAAGCTCACACTGAAGTTAAACAAGGATGGCTCCAGATTCCTTTAATCGGCCCCTAATTCCTATTATGTATTATCAATTGCACTGCAATTGCCATGTCAAAATTTGATGTCACTTAGTCAACCAGCTATCTAATACTTGTTGGAATTGAGAAACAGGCATTTCAATCAACTTTATAGCTTGATAGCAACATGCTTGTTGGAGCAGTAAAGATCATCGGCTACCTGAAAATTCCAGGCTCATCTGCTATGCATAAATGTTTCACATCAATACAAATACAGGATATCTCAAATTAACCCATGATATAGTAAAACCTTAAATCCACTTGAAACCACAACATGGTGAATCTCTGTAAACTCTTAATCAGAGACTAATACTATATTGGAAATCATATCATTGTACAATCTGAAATAGAAGAACTATTTCATTAAAATGGAAATATTGACCAGATTCAATCTTGGACTATTCAGAGCATAACTGAAGTGCAACAGCTAAGCTTCATCAATTATTAGGCCTGACAAATACAATGCTTCTGAACCTATTAAATATGCTTAATACTGGAGCTGGACATACAAATATAGCTTGACAGCTTTAAATATAAAACTTGAACACCATTGAACCGCTATCCAAGCAGACACCAAACAACACAACTTTTTATAGATCAGGAAAGGATCTTAGGATGCAAGCTTACAATCTAAATCTGGGTATAATCTTTTTATTTACAACATTATTAAGCACACTAGCATACTTCAGGTTCAGCCTTAATTCTCAACAATCTGCATTGCATTGTAGAACTCAAGAACCTGCATGGAAGTTGGGAACCCACTTGACCTAAGGACCTGAAGTGAACCTAAGTTTTCAACATTTTACATGAGGTCCTTTTTCAGCATCCAGGTCCCGTAGCCACTGGAATGTTCTCCCAAAGACTCAAGTAGTAGGTAAAACATGGACCAAATTTATCACCTTCGCCACTCCTGCTTTTGTTTTTCTGAAATACATATGTTACAAAATGTTATAATCCTATGAAATTAATCCAAAATAATAACATGCAATTATTGCGCATGTACCAGAATCTCCAAATCATAATTATGTTAGTGCCAAATGTATTCTATAACAACAAATTATAGTACATATTTCAGGAAATGAATCCCAGACATTCAACAAAACAAAAAAACTAGAAATCTATAGATGCATAAGGTAAGAGCATAACTTGGATGAAAAACATCACAAAATATACAAAATCTAAGAAACAAAGGTTGAACTTCATACCCAAGGAGGGTGTTGGGGAAAGAGCACTGTTTCCATTGGAAGTTCTTTGAACTTGAGTTAGCAATGTCCGTGGAGACACGGATTGCTGCTTTCCATTTGAACCGGGTAGAGAGTTTCTTCTCTTTGCATTAGTAGCATCCTCATGGACATCTGGACTGGACTTCGGAGAGTTATGAGAACGGGCCTTTGCTTTCGCTGATACTGTGGCAGCCATGTAACGAGGAACAGATGAAATTCCTTGGGAGTTGCTTGGTGAATGATCAGATTTCCCAGAGCTTGGAAATTTCTGTTTTCTTGTAGCCTTCCTATTGATTGCAGAATTTTCAGAATCATTTTCTATAGGTGATTCAACCTTAACCGGATTGCTGGAAATGGAGTCCCCACAAGAGACAAGATTTTTCTGTACAGGTGAATCGTCTGATCTTTCAGGTGAATTTCTTGCAGAAAGCTGAATGGGGGATGACCCCTGAATAATCGGAACAGGTTCCTGCATTCTATGCAACTCGCCAGACATTGATTTCTTTGCATTTGAAGCACAAACTGAAGTGGACATGTTTGTTAAGCTGGGCATTAACTTCTCAGATTTAGCCTCAAGCTTATCTGAAACAGAATCAGCTATAGAACTTGATAATTTATTCTCATTACATTTCAAATTGTCAGCTTCAATGGGAGACTTAAGTTGATCAGACATAGAATTAAATGTTGGATCTGGTACATTTCTGGGCTGATTTGCAACATAATCTATTTCTGAGTTTGATAGCTTTTCTGGCTGCACACTAGTGTCATCTGAAGAAAACAATGTCAAATTTGCCATCTTTTCTGAGCTAGACATAGTTTTCTCAGATTCATCCTTGAGCTGCTCAGAGTTGTACTCAAATGTTGAATTCAAAAACTTTTTCATAACATTAGGCTGATCCAGGACAGAATCCAACTTTGAAGTTGACAACCTCCTTGAGCTATGAGTGCATTTCGCAGCTTCAGCCTCGACCTGAACTGGAATAATATGTGGTTTTATATTTGATGTCTGTTCCAAACTGCAATTGGGACTTTCAATTTTCGCCTCACACAAATCCAGTTCAATATTTGATGTTGAATTTGACACATCACTAAAGTTCAATGGAGAATTCTCAACCTCCTGCTTTTGCTGATTTAAATGTAAATCTCTTCTTGAATCTGAGACCTTGCTTGAGCTACAATTGGAATTTTTAGTTTCATTATTTACCTCATAATCCGTCATTGCATTTGAGTCCTCCTTCCCCTCTATGTTCTGCTGCTCTGAAACAGAATCTGGTATAAAGTCCAAATTCTTTCTCAAGTTATGGGCAGAAATTTCATTTCCAGGTTCAAGCATACATGGGACTGAATCAAAAGTTGAATTTGGTCCTTCTGTCAAACTGCATGTTGAGTTGTCACCTTCAACCTTGGTCTGATAAGAGCAGGAATCCAATGTTGAATGCATCTCCTGTTTTAAGGTCACCTGAGAATGATCAGGTTCAACTCTAGATTGATCCGAAACAGGCTCCAAAATTGAATTGAACAAATTTCTCAACTGGTTTGAATTATCAGAAACAGAATCACATTTTGAATATTGCACATTTCTTGAGTTATCAATGCATTTCTCAGACTCAATTTCATGCTGATTTGAAACATGATTCAATGCTAATGCTGAAGCCTCTCTTAAAGTAAAATCAGAGTCTTCATTTTGAACATCATGCTTAATAAAACCTGAACTTGATACTTCTTCCAACTGCTTGCTCAGCCTATCTGCAATAGAATCTGATACTGATTTTAACACCTTTCTTGAGCTATCGATGTTCCTTCCATCTTCAGGTTGAAGCTGATCTGAAGTTGAATTTAATGTTGAATTTGATTCCCTTGTCAAGCTA
The DNA here is from genome assembly GCA_007258455.2 of Sequoia sempervirens. NCBI lineage: Eukaryota > Viridiplantae > Streptophyta > Pinopsida > Cupressales > Cupressaceae > Sequoia > Sequoia sempervirens. The sequence goes on along the minus strand of VDFB02264102.1, from coordinate 6,503 downwards.
AAAATTTGTGTCTTGTCTTTAACCTCAGGCTGGTCCAAATTTGGAGCTAGCTTTGAATTTAACTCCTTTCCTATCTCTTTGACCTCTAAAGACTCTGCTTTCTCACTTTGCTGTTGATGATCCATGCCATTATTTGGTTGAACCAACAAATTAGACTCCATGGGGGAAGCAGACATCCAACGTTCTAACCATTTCCATCCTGAATTGGAATCATCTGGGTCATACTCCATGTGCAGAGAATCTGCCTTTGGTACAGTTTCTAAGAGCTTTTAAAAGCAGCAAAATCTAAAATATCAGTATCCCAAATTGTTGTGTTTTGCATGCAAACTTATTAGTTATTAGTATTTTAAAAATGAATTGTGAAAGATAGATGCTCAAGTTTTGACTCCACCTGACGAGCAAATCCATTAGCAAATAGCTTCCCTGCCAGAATGCAACTGTTATTCAATGAAGGGTCTGAACTATTCCTCTCCTGAAACAGGTAAACAAACTAGATAAGCTTTTAATAAAGGACTAGAGTTTAAAAGTGTTTAACAACTATGCACAAGCTAGCACATAAAATAATTCCTTTTCTTCCTTTCCAATAATTTAAAAATCGTAAATTCTTACCAATTTGCTTTGTTCTGAACCATTTTGTTGCCGTATAAGCTGAAGTCTCTCTTGAATGGCCAATCCTTGTTCTGATAATCTGACTTGACGAGCACGAACCAAAGCTTGCAATTTGATAATTGCTTGCACACAACGCAAAGTTCTTGCAGCCTGTTTCCTAACTAACTGCCCACGAACATGGGCTTGTAATCTTACAATGCCTTTAAGACGGCATAATGTTCTCCTAGCCTGAGAAAACACAAATAAAAATCTAATTTGCTGCCTTAAAATGCAAAACAAATCAAATAGCATTCTACTAGCATAAATCTTACAACAGTAAAAGTGTAGGATGGACAATGTGCCAAGTATTCTATTAAATTTGAATTAGCCAAAAAAATATTAGGGGAAAAACAAATAAGGACTACATGCATCAATAAAACTAAAGAAATGAAAAGAATGATAGTATAAATACCAAATATGCCCTGATAGCTGCCTGGATCTTGATGGCTGAAGTTACTTCCATGCTTTTATTTGCATTATCACCACTTTCAACAGCATCACTGATACTTGTTTCTGTTGTGCTTGCTGTCACTGTGGTTTCTGCATTTACTGATGTATTCTCCATCAATGTTGAGAGGGAAATCTTTCCTGTGCTTACAGGCATTTCCTGTTTGTCCTGATCATAAACTAATCCCTTCTCATTTCTCTCTGCACTTGGGGACAATGTTTCATTTACCACGGTGGTTCTAAGCACCCGGTGATGAGAAGCTCTTTTCCGGAAACTCCATCTACTCTTAGAAGCATTCTTCTGGTTGTAAATAAAAAATAACAGCAGTTCTCCGTCAGAAAAAGATCAAAACAGAGACAAAAAGTTAACAACGAAATACAACTGTAGCATTCCAAAATTCTATTTTCAAGAGCTCGGTTGAAACTTCAGGTTAACATTGGTCAAAATGGGCAAATTCAAAAAAATTTAAAATAAACAACTTAAATAAATATTTAACAGCTTTTATTTAGACTGGGAAATAACTTAAGCAGGAGGCATTTAGGAATTAATCCTTTCCATGATGTTGGATGATTTCTCTGCTTGCAAATATGCCTAATATCCCAGAACAAAATCCTTATATGCATAACATGGTTTAATAGTTATTAAACATAAGAAACAAATGCACAAGTTATTCTTTCAAAAGCAGGAGGTACATATCCTAACAGAGAAGCGGATATTCAAACTCAAGTGGATAGAGAAAAGTTAACTTTATTTAAGGATCAGAAGGCATGATAGGAAATGAAACAGAAAACTTCAATAGTACATATTTTTTTTTATTGACAAAGGAATGTCAATGTTGTGCAGATATATGCACTAAAATGGTTATATTCTCCCTCAGTAAATGGACCTTGGATGGATCCACGGAGATTGATCCAACAATTTTAGACTTAGGGTCTACAAAGGAAAGCCACAAAGCATCTTCAAGAAATAGGTAAATAAGCTTTCAGAAGTTCTGAATACTGATAAATCTAAGATAGATAGCTGCATAAAAACAGTGATAATCAATGGAGGCTCACTTGTTTCCAAAACAATAAGATTGCTGGAAAAGATGCAACTGTAGATAAGTATATATAGTATATACTGTATGTCCATTTGTCGCCCGAGTACAAGCAACCAGATTCCAGACTGACACCATTCTGGATCAAACATGGTCATACAGTTCTGGGTGCTAATAAATTTTCTTATGATCATGTTGATTTCTTATGGAAAAAGAAAATGCAATTAATATTTTGTGAAGTTCCATAATCTAAGAAGATAAGTAAAGTGAAGGAAATAATGAAATTCATTTAGTTCATGGAAAAAATTCAAGCAAGAGATTGCAATACCTACTTACAGTTTGTTTATGTCATACAAATCAAGCTATTCCAAAAAGGAAGACACAAAATGGAAAAAGTAGTAAGTTTTCAGTTATCCAAGCACCATTTTTGTTGAGCGCCATAATCTGCATAAAATTAACAATAAGACAAAAATATTACAAAATTACTATCTCCAAGGACGATGTGGAAAGGATGGTGTTATAAATTATAATAACTAGTATTGCTGATCATTTTAGTTTTGCATTAGATCAAATAATATTTTGTACGCCTTCTCCTGGAAATTTTGTTATGGTGCTTCCAAATAGCATTCTTATCTTCCACTAAGGACAAGGCAGATCATACAGAACAGTTATGAAAACCTTTTTAGGTTATAAACCTAGAAGCAGAAATTGGGATAAAATCACAATTAATTGTGAGCCAGAATCAAAGGCAATCCACTTCGGATTAGATCACCAATTTTTTTAAAAATGGCAAAATTTTCAGGAAATAATTTATTCAAATATTGTGATTAAATCCAGAGATTAAACTGGTTTTTTCATTTTTGTCTATCAATATATATTTTTTTCCATATTAATTTTTCCCATCTTTTTTTACTACTGATTTCGATTTTCTTAAAAGTAAAGGTGCATGTCAAAGACTTGAAGTTGTCTTTTGAGAAATTGGGCACAATTTTTGAGAATGGGAGCCTCACACTGGTTTTAGTTTTTTAGAAAGTAAAAAATAAAAATTATTTTGGTTTGCATTGAATGGAAAGCTTTAAATTTGACTCCGTATGTCAATGGACACAGGGTTTTCAACACTTTGCATGCAAGCTTTCCCAAGAAGTCGCAAAAAATGTAGTGAAATCTAAATGTTTTGCCTTGATATTATTGCCATTTTGATTTATGCTAACTTAAGTAAGCCTTAAGAGGTAGTACCTCTATTTAAAAATAGGGCACATAAATTGAAGCTAATGCTAAACCTTAAGTATTAAAAAGATGGCCATGGGCCTCATAAAGCAGTAATTTTACAGTTAAATCTATCTCTACACACTTTACATGGGATGAAATAACAATAAAAAGTATAAAATAAAAAATTCCTGTTTTTATAAATATTTCAGCATTTTTTAGTTTGCCAGATTTTTCCTTTATTTTCTCCCAATTAATTGAATTTCATTGATACTTTTGGTTTGCAAGTCAATCCTGAGTTTGAGGAATGCTAACTATGATTATAACTTATAAGTTATAACTTCTCTCATTCCACTTTTTCAAACAATAAGCCCAACACTTAAAGAAATAACTTTCTGGCAAAAGACATTTCAGACTGGACAAAGCAGCCCAAGTTACACAGCCATTGCAAAGTGTAAACATGCATGAATATAAATTGCTGGCCAAATCCAAATAAGTCAATATAGAAATTCAAGCATCAAGCACATCCAAGTTTCTTAAGTTTTGATGGCAACTTATAGTGTACAATACATGTATCAATCTTGGGCTTCAAATAATCATCAACGCTCAATAATTTATCAAGGAATAGAAGAATTGCATACAAAAGTAGTAAATATAATGAATGTATTGATAACAGAGCACAGCTCCCAATAATACGGAAGTGTACAAATGACCTGATTTGAGAAGAGCTGTGTTGTTCCTTCAATAGAAAGCTACTCAATATCTTAATAAGGATATCCACCAATAGGTATTTCACCCATGATGCTGTTCAACTTCACGGATGTCTTCTGTATAAAGTGGTTGGACATCATCACGAAATAAGTCAAGGTAGACAATTAAGCATCAAGCACTTATAAGATACTCATGCTTTAATGACAATAGACAGGAATCAACACATATCATGAATCTTGAGCTTCACATCATAAATAATCACCAGGACTCAGTAATTTAACAAGAGAGGAGAATTCAAAAATATCTAATTGACAATAATGAATAATGGTATTAATTATGAATCACAGATCCTAATAAGAAAAGCCAATTTCAGACTGAATGGACAGGGATCTTCAATAGAACTATTCAACATCCCAATGAAGATATCTACCAATCATTACTTCTGCTATGATACAGTTCAGCTCCATGGACATCTTTGTTGAGTATGAAAAACCCTTGGGCCAGACATAAATCAATATTCTGTTATTCAAATGTTATGTTAAGTTGACACTATGTAGATAATAACCCATCACTTAACCATGCTCAGCTTAAATCATTTAAATTTTTAATGAGACCAAATCGTAGGCAACAACTAAGGCTATACTCAGCTATTGCCATGCTTGATAATTCATCTATCAATCCATTTATGAACTTTTATAGAGTTGATTGATTAGTTGATTGTCACATAAGTGCTTTTCTACGAATCCATATATAGTTGTACCTTTGCCATGGTTGTCATTTTTTGCAATTCACAGCATCTCCTTGCATAACTGATCCCCAACCGAGTTAATTATGCAAATGTTTGATGCTTTTCCATTTGCTGATTTGAAAGTGTGGATGTTAATACTTGTTTCCTTGACTATTCTGTTGGTTGACCTTCAGAATAGTGACGGTGCAGATATAGAGTCCTTTGTCTTGATTTGCTAATTTTCCCAATAGTGAGGTTGTCAATATGGCTCTACATGTCAATTTCTTGATTATTTTCTTCAACCGTTCACTTAAAACTCCATTGAACTTCTTACACACTGCCTTTAGTTTCCTTGCTTGCTTCTTTGTATATGTATTTCAATTCTGCTTCCAGCTGATGACCTTTCATTGTTTACTTTAGATTGTTGATCTGCATCACAAGGGTTTGACTGAGCTTCCTGAGCATCAATATCCTTTTTTGTTAATTATTTGTCTATCATGGTTTGTTCTTGTTATTTTTTCGTCATTTTTATTAATATCTTAGTTTAGGAGCAATAGTTTTCCACAGTCCATGTTCATGATTTGTAAAAATTTTGCTGTGCTACTGGGATTTCCTGGTTCCAGGGACGTGCCGATACCGGGCACAGTTCCAGGTATAGACCACAGCTCACGATCGCCCAGGGTACATCCCCGGGACTGTGGGTGTGCCCCAGAATGTCTAAGATGTACCTGGCATAGAATCACAGTCCAAGTGACACACGCAAGATGAACCTAGGGGATACAAGGGATTTTTTTTGGAAAAAAAAAAGATTTAAGAAGTTAATAATAACAGAACAAACATTAAAGAAGCGAAAATAAACACCTAACCCTAGCTAACCCAAAAAAGTTACTTCTAGTTTTATGTCAATAACAAAACACAAGGCACAATACTTATTCAGTTATTCCTACCTTTCATTCCAAAACTCGTTCTCTTATCATTGCTCAGGGTTGCTATTTTTTTAATGTTGAAGTATTGCGAAGGCATGTCAAATAGGTGCTACAAAAATCAAAACACTTGTATCAAGGAGATTGAACATTCAAGGTAAGCTTTTCCTATAGTTTTTTTTAAATTTATTTCCAAACTTCCTTATAAGAAAAGAAATAAAAAAAAGTTTTGCTGTTGTTTCTCAAATAGTTATTAGTTTTTAAACATAGCCTACAGTTACATTATATTTTTTATTTTTCAATTTCCCTAATATTTGTTTATTTTAGAACATGTAGGTGCAAATATAGCTTATAATGGCTGGTAGTTCTAGTTTAATGGACCAAAAGATAGATAGTGCTTTCAAATTTTACCAATCATTACCTCTTTGGTGACATGTCACAACAATTGAGCAACTTAATGAGGCGGAGATTATCTTTTGCGTTGTAATGAGTGTCAAAATGAATATATGAGATCATAGAGTCGAGTGAAAACTCATTTATGTGAAATTGTTGTCAAGGAATCAAAATTTGTGATGGGTTGAATAAACATGGGTTTCCAAAGAGACAAATTCTTGCTTATATCAAAGAGCAAGAAGTAGATAGTGTAACCTAGAGAACAAGATCAAAATCTCATCCTTTGGCCTAGAAAGAATTGCACAAGCCACCTACACAGCTATCCTCTATTTCTCCAATAGTGCCCACCACATCCTCTTATGTTAGGATATTTCTTGGAAATGAAGGCAAAAAGCAAGAAAATATCAGACC
>VDFB02264101.1:0-14467 GCA_007258455.2 Sequoia sempervirens | reverse complement strand
CTCCTCCTCTATTGTCAGGACTGATGGAAGACCCTTCTTTGAAGTAGTTGTTAGGCCGCCTAACCAATTGATAAGCGTAGTAGTTAGGATTTTCCATTTCTTCACAGCAGCTCTTGTCAACATCCGATTTGTTTCAACATCCTCAAGAGCCCTTTCCATGTCCTATGATGACCATTCCCTTTCCTTTGATGCTAATGCCTACCTGATTACAGGTGCAACAATCTCTTGGACTACCTTAACAGGTTCAGGATTGTTGTTTGCTTCTACAACCAGTTCATGCACATGGGGGACTATTATTGTCTCTTTTCGTGTATGTGACTTTGTCTTTGCAGTCTTGTTTTTTGGATTGGACCTCATATTACCTTTAGATTGCACTTGCAAATATTCAAAAAGATGTTTGTAGCAGTTAAAAATAATAATAATTGAATACTGTTGAAGCCACATCGATGCATGAATAGTTTGCGTTTCTTTAATATGCATCTTGATATTTTGTAATGCAATTGTCTTTAATGTGCATGAACAGTTTATTTTTATTGAATATATGCATGTTGATAGTTTGTTTGATTTATTATTTGAATTGAAATCACTTAGAGTAGATCAGGTTTAACAATTGCATTGTATATATATATGCATGCATATGTATATGTATATGTGTGTGTGTGTGTACATATATAGTGCATAACTAGGTTAGTGAGACATGAACAAACATTAGTTAACCATTGTCGAAATGAAAGACAATGGTACAGGCGTAGTGAGGTATTAAACCTCAATTGAAAGACAAAGGGAGCTTTTTTGAGTGTAGAGTCGAACAATGAATCGTGGAGAGCCGAACATAAATGCATTGACATCCACAAACAATATAAGTTGAAACCCCAAATATGGAGTTAAAGGGTAGTGGGTGACAAACATCTATAGTGCATACATTGTTATCTATATTGAAACCCACATATAGAAAATTAAAACAAAATCCCACAAATTGAACTAAATTGCCTTTACATTCATAGATTATATAAGTTGACACCTCAAATACCAAGTTATAGAGTAGAGGGTGACAAACATTTACAGTGCATACAACTAATCTATATTTGCAGGCATATAGAAAAAAAAGAACCCTGAAATTGAATTGAAATGACTGGACATTCATAAATAGTGTAAGCTGAAACCCCATGTAATGAGTTACATGTTATTGTGACAAACATTGACAACACATACACACATATTTGCATCCCAATGCATAACGTATATAAATGATAAAACCAACTGGCAAAAAATTAGTTATGCATTTTTTAACATAAATGCATTGACATTCATAAACTATATAAGTTGAAACCCCATTTATTGAGTTATAGGGTAGCTGGTGACAATATCATTTTTATTCATTGTAAATGTTTGTCACCTGCTACCCTTTCTATATTTCGTATATTTCACCAGTCTAACCCTTTCCATATTTTGTAGTAACAATCACATATATACATACATATATATATAAACAATTACACACACACATATATAATTGCATGGTAGAATATCTTCGAAATGAAAACAAGTGAAACCATTTTCATATTTGGGAATAACAAACAAATATTAAAGGCAAATTGCAAAGCTAAAGTTCGTGCATTGCTGAACATAGGAATACAAGTGCATGGCAAAAAACCCTCTAATTGTTAACCAGTGAAACCCTTTCCATGTTTGGTAGTAACAATCAAATAAAAAAAACATTTTGCAGACAAAACTATTGTGCATGGAAGAACAAAATAATACAATTGCATGCCATAATATCTTTGAAATGAAAACCAGTGATACCATTTTCATATTTCAGAATAACATGAGAATATTATAAGCAAATTGTAGAGTTAAAGACTGTGCAATGAGGAACACATGAATGCAAGTGCATGGCAGAAACTCTAGAAATGATAAACATTAAAACCTTATGAATATTTCACAATAGCAGTCAAATGTAAATAACAAATTGCAGAGTTAAAATTTGTGCAATGACGAACACATGAATACAAGTGCATGGCAGAAAACCCGTCAAACCCTTTCCATATTTCGTCGAAATAGTCTAATAGTAATGAAAAACCATTTAAACCCTTATAGAATATAAAAACAAACCCTAAAATTGAACTGAAATGACTTGACATTCATAAAAAGTGTAAGTTCAAACCCCAAATATTGAGTTACAAGTCATTGTGACAAACATTGACATCGCATACAACATATTTGCATGTCGAGGCATAAAGAACATAAATGAAAAACCCAATGTAAACAACATCAGTGTGAAACCTTAGATATTTACAGATTTGTGGACAACATATTCATAGCATACAACATATTGGCATCTGTACACATAAATAATTATTAGCAAAAGAATACTTGTAGCTTCTTAGGGTGCCGTTGTTGCTACCTTTGGACTTTCTTCATCTTTCTCCAAGAAATTGTATAACTGAAAATGAAAGTGGGACGAGTTAAATAGAAATTGGAAGAGATTGAGTAATGCATTTTTGAATTTGAAAATCTCCTTATATGTTTAATGCTGGTTTGGTATGGAGTCTTTAATTCCAGTCCTTTTATTTTCAAATTTGAAATTTTGATCTGATGCCTTCAATTGCAGAGTTTGTATGTATTAATGGCGTGCAATCATTGTTTGCTTGATAGGAGATTTTGGTGGCTTTAACACCATTGTTTTGGTGGTTGCAGGTGGCAAAAAAGGAGAAGGCACCAATAGTAGTGAGCATCGATTTGACCAATGGGACACATATGAATGATTGATTTTCGTTTGAGTGTTGTGTTGGTGGGCAGGTGGGATGGGGGTTCGGTTGGATTGAATTTGTTGATGGGACAGTCTCGCCTCCTAGTTGTTCTCGTGACATCAGATCTATGAAAATATTGGTTGTGATGTAATGCAAGTGGTGATATTAAAGGGGAGTGTGGGTTATTCTAATTTTTAATTTTGGTTGCATGTTTTAATGCTACGGGCCATATGAAATCAACATAGCACGTAAGATGGTGCTGTCAATTTTGCTTTGAATATTCTTTGATATGTAAGACTGCGAATATCTATTTGTGTATGAGACGAATATTCACCGGTTATAATACAATTTTGACAATAACCCTTGTTGACTTTCTGGATGAAAACTGTTTTACAATTGCATATTTATTTGCTCTAGTGTGAAGCCATGTGAGACTACTTCCATCCCCATATAGGCTCTCCCCTACAATTCCATAATAAATAACTTTTTTTTTTAATTTCAAAACTCTTGCCTTATGTTAGTAGGTGCTAAACACATTTTATTCAAACTTATAACATATACAAATACCTTACATGGAATCTCTATAAAATTAGAAACGGCGGTCCTGATCCCACAAACGGTCCACTGGAAAAAGAATGTCCGAGATTATGGCAGATGCAGAAATTTTGCCGAATCACGGACATCCTCAAAACTGCGGAGCAAATTCAGAGCCTGACATTGTTGGGTATCTGAAAAACCGGATATCAGAAATCATCCACCAGTCTCCAGCTGATTCAGACGTTCAGAAGTCCGAAAATGATGCTGCAAATCTGACTGTAGGGGATTACAACGCAAATAAAATTATATTCCGAAATGGGTCTAATTCAGCTGGAGATGGGTGTCTGTTTAAAGAGGGTGTGGGGGCTGGACTTGCAGTGACTGAGAATGAGCGGTTGAAAGGCTATCTCAAAGATACTGCTCAATTGATGATCAAAGAAGTAGACGAGGTACTGAAAATTTTATCCCCATTCTTATACATCATAAAATGGCTTTGATAGTTTTGAAAATAACAGAATCTTTTATTTGTAAAGAACACAAGCCAATCTCAAACTTCCTTATCAGGTCACTTTCATAGATGAAATTCAAATAATTTTTATGTTTTTATTTACTTATTTATTTTTTAATCTGTTCTAGTTTTCCTTCATTTGTGTTGTTTGTAAGTATAGATTCTTTTTTGGTTTCTGAATTTTATAATTGGCAAAAATTTCGGGGAAGATGTAACTTGCATGGAGACCTCAACCTTACTGACATGCGCCACTTAAGATATGCAGAACTGTAGTGTTCATAATTACCATTGCGAACTGTGACGGATATGGAAAACGTATTCAATAAAGATACAAGATACATAATTAAATGGTGATGGCACAGCTGCACAGGTCACGATCTATATTTATATGTACCATGAAGGATAGATGATTAAAGGCCAGGTCCCTATTGTTGGGTTATGTTATAAAGGGTCAGGTGGCTGCATCACCTGACCAGTTGTGGCAAACCATCTTGTTGGATGTGCAGAGGTGACTGTCTGTATTCTATGGTATTTTTTTCATTAATATGGTACGTTTTTCCTCTATTTATTTGTAAATCCAAGGTATTGGAGATAAAAGATCAGGTCCTTACTGGTGGGTGATCCTTGTAGACCGTTGATTTAATAATGTTTTGTTATAACCGAATCATTATGTTTTGTCCGTATTAGGTATTGAGGTAACTTCTGATGTTCGGTAGTTGATGGCTGTATAACCAATAACCATATGAATTGTCATTTAAAAAGTAAGTGTATCTCAGGAAAGGTGTGCATGTTTGGACCACCCTGCACCGAACAATTGTAAAGCCACTACCTATATGAGAACATCTGATTATCTGGTATTTATTGTGTTCATTATGTTTACTATTGTTATTTATATTGGTGCAATCTGGTAGTGTAGAACCGGTAGCAAACAATCCTATTTAAGGTTGGGTTCTTATTATCAAGTGATGTTATGCAGGTTACATCTCTACTAGAGAGGATGTAGAATCAGGTGGAACAAATCCTCTTACTGGGTAGTAAGCAGAAGTGAGACTATTAAGCTTTTACCTTTGACAAAGCTGGGGTGAATCCTCCTTTTATTAGGTGTAATTGCTCAATCATTGGCATCAGCCGCCTCCAATGTGCAGTGCTTTAGATTCAGGCGTTTTAGTTAGTGTGGGCTAATGATTAATCACTGATCTTATCAAGGTTGGTAAGTTTCTGGACCACTGGACTGCCCACCTCTAACGACTGGTGTGTATACCTGCAGCAAAATCTCTTCATAACCAAGCTTTACTTGGGTGTCCTAATAAGCATGGCTTGATGCTTGAGTCCTCAGTCTCAATTTTCACTGATTTTAAATAGAAAAACGTATCATACTACATTTTTGTAATAAGTAAAGGTAGTTTTGTAGGTCACTGCCAAGCGAGACAGCAACTTGTGTATGAGATTTCCCTTGTGGAAGACTACAAGGATATTGTTCTTGCATTTATTGTTTTTCCATTTACTTTATATGTTGCCTGTAAATGGCATAAGTACCCTCTGGATTCTAACTTCTGCCCCCACTATGGATCACTCAAGCCTTCGCTATTAGGCCTAATAAGTGATATATTACTTTCTCTTCCTTGTTGAAAAGCATTTTCCTCCACAGTAGTGTTGAAAATTATCGTATATCTGACTCATTCATTGTTTCTTTGTCAACACAATCATGATCCTCAAGGGATGTGTATAGAATCCTATATGCAATTAGGAAGTCATATTGCTAAATATCTATTGCAATTTCTCTTTTCTCTATCTTGTGCAACTGTAGTTGATGTATACACAGCCCCACGAGGTGGAGAGAAAGAAAGTTGTAGGAAAAGAATCATCAATTTGTCTTAAGCATATGAAAAGCCATTGAAATAGATGTACAATTTGCAATCAACATAACATACCTATAATATTGGCAGTAGTGACAAATTCTTTGGTCGTATGATCTTCATCAAATTCAGTTGCTGGCTTTCTTTGACCACATAATAAGGAGCAGGTGAAAATAATAGTTGATTCTGTTGGTGTGGTTACGTTTAGGACCACCTAATTTCAGCTGCCACCTTGCGTAGGCATTGGGAATACTTGATTCCATAGCAGCAAAAATCTTATGGGGAAAAAATCGGCAAACCAAAAGTATAAGATTTTTTGAAAAATTTGGGAAAAAATTGGATTTAAAAAGAATGTAAAAAATTGTAGAACAAGAGATAACAAACTTTCTTTTTTGAAATTGAAAAGCATTTCCATAGCATAGAGATATAGAGAGCAAATAAAATAAAGAGTTTAACTAATGAATTGTAGAAAATAGATTTTTGTAGTTTATACTCATATCGCTGATTACATTGCATTGCACATCTTTCAAACTCAAAGCATTACTTCACATTGCATAACTAATAACTAGATGCTGATAGATGACAAAATTTCAACTACAATATAGTTTTTTACAAAATCAACCTAAGCAGTTATGCAATTACTTCACATTGCATAATACACTAGGAGCAGCTGCCAATTGCATTTGCTTGTCATGGCATTCCATGAGACCATTTCTTTGAGGCATATTTTCAAAGAGTTCACTGCCTGTCTATGCTACCACATTTCATATGTCTACTAAAGCATTTTAGCAAGTAGCTCACTGCCTGCTGCTATGGCAATTAAATATAATTTGAGTTATAGCAAGCAATATAAGACAAGGCAGTGAACTGTTTGCACCCCACCATGAGACCACATTTCTTGAGGCATTTTTCAAACAGTTCACTGCCTTGTCTATGCTATTGCTTACTATTATGCTTTGATAGTTTTTTTCCAAGCATCCATAGCTTGTTCGAAAACACCTGTTTTAGTATGGATTGACATGACATTCCATCACCATGAGACCACATTTCTTGAGGCATTTTTTCAAACAGTTCACTGCCTTGTCTATGCTATTGCTTACTATTATGCTTTGATAGATTTTTTCCAAGCATCCATAGCTTGTTCGAAGGCACCTGTTTTAGCATGGATTGTAATGGCATTCCATCACCATGAGACCACATTTCTTTGAGGCATCTTTTCAAACAGTTTACTGCCTTATCTATGCTACCACATGTGTCATACATGTCTACCAAAACATTTTATCAAACAGTTCACTGCCTTGCTGCTATGGCTAAAAGCCTAAAAAAGGTGCTTTCAAACAAGCTATGGATGCTTGGAAAAAACTATCAAAGCATAATAGTAAGCAATAGCATAGACAAGGCGGTGAACTGTTTGAAAAAATCCTATGTTACCGGGTTCTTCAAAAAAGGACCCCGTGCCCGCTCCGGGAGCGGCTTGGGGAGTGCTTGGGAGCGCCCAGGCAGGCCTGGGTTCTCTGTGGGTCCTTATTGGGCGCTCCCAGGCACTCCTAGGGTTATACGCTTCAAATCAATACTGGTTTAAAAATATATATATATACGTTTGTGATCTGTTTTAGGCTTTTAGCTTGTGATCTGTTATAGATCTTCTTGCAAATAGATACAATATTTGTTTGGAAGCAAATTCCTAGTCAAAACTGTTAATGACAGTATTGAATATCTCCTTGAACTAAAAAAGAATTGTCAATCAAACAACAAAAATAGAAGAAAATGTGAACATTTGATTCTGAAATTTTGTATAGAAAGAGCACGGATAATATTGGGTTATCTCATAGATATGAGAAAGGGTTAGCCTGTGCAATTCTGATTATTGCCCCATGTTGTATCAAATATATTGAAGTAGAGTATGTCAAAGATGATGAGTGTTTGTTTTTTAAAAAGATTTCAGTGTTTGCCAATCATTTCATTGGAAAGGTATGAGAAAAGATATCCAAAATAAAGTCTCTGAATGCAATACTTGTCTAAGAATTTAAAAGAACTCTGTAATGTAGCCATTGCAGGTTTCTCAATAGGAGTGGTTAGTAATTTCAATGGATTGTATTTCTGGTCTTCTTGTCATAGAGGGCATTAATCTTTTGTATATTTTTAATTTTTTTGCATATGCATATATACATATATATATATATACAGCCGTAACCAAACGTACCGTATTTCAGAAAAAAAATCGCCGTACCGGCATACCCGTATCCCATACCCGTGCCCGATCCCGTACCAGAACCGACAACTTAGAAAAAATGCCTCAAATAAATGTGGTCTCACAGTGATGGAATGCCATGACAATCCATAACAATTTGCTTGTCAAGGCACTCGTCATGGCATTCGACCACACCATGATACCACATTTCTTTGAGGCATTTTTTTCAAACAGTTCACTGCCTTGTCAATGCTACCACATTTTTCATGCATGTCTACCAAAGCATTTTATCAAACAGTTCACTGCCTTGCTGCTATGGCTAAAAGCCTAAAACAGGTGCTTTCGAACAAGCTATGGATGCTTGGAAAAAATCTATCAAAGCATATAGTAAGCAACAAGCTATGGTCTCATGGTTTTTTTTTTGCGCAAAAATCAGCACAATTTTATTCATGTTTTTTTGCAGGTTTTAAATGCATTTTTTTGGTGATTTTGCAGTTTGAAATGGGAAAAAATCATTGACCAAAAAGTCAAAGAATTTTTCAAAAATCAGGGAAAAAATTGTCCAGCCTGCCAATTTTTTAAAAATCGCGATTAATCGGGATTTTTTGCAGATTTATGCTTCCATGCTTGATATAAGATCTCAAGTGGCTGTCCTTGTTGGAAAGTGGGTAGTGAGAGCAGTGGATAGTATTGTGTCATGGCAGATTTTATTCCATTATTGAATTCAAGACGCTGTGTGTGTTCAGGGGATAGAAGGTCCTTTTAGCTTTGTGATATAATTTGCAATGCTAAGGCATTTATACTTCCAGTTTCTGCTCCACTTAGAAGAGTGTGGGCCCTGTGCAATTGGTTTCTATCTCAATTTTGTTGTCTATTCATTCCTGTGCTTTCTTGAAGGGGCCTCTCCTTGGGGACCAGTTGGATGATCAGGTATGGCTGTGAATTTCTATGGCACTCAATTCAATTGACTGCTATTATGTAGAAAGAAAATTTTTCTTTTCACTTCTAATCATCCTTTCCCAGCTAAGATTAGTTGAGGATTTTTAAGCAGGATTTGGATTTGTTTTTCAAAGTTGCGTTGAAAGGCTTTTGATCTTCCAGGCCACAACCCAGATATTAGCTTGGCTGGATTTTCTTTTCTGTAATTTGATCGTTAGAAATTAGAATGATATAATGTTTTGTCTCCTTTTGGGATAGTCTTTAAAACAACAATATTTTCTCTGAATATGGTAATAGTTTTATCCAAAATTAAGAAATTTATGATAATAATTAAATCAATAAATCATAGCACAATACCCAAGGAGTCAAATCATGAATTCCCCAGTAAAACTTGCAAATCCACTTAATTCAAGGACCCTGTCCCTAACTCAATAGTGACAATACCAAGGACCCCGTCCCTAGAATGTCAAAGGTAGGAAAAGACCGTGTCCCTTCAAACCTTAGCTCACCCTGTGAGCCCGGACCCCATCCTGTTTGCAAGTAACCTAGAATTCACAATTGATAGCTTGATGTATTTGCTAGACTAGACTATTGCTGGTTAATATTTCTTGATGGATTGACACTTCAATCCAATAATAATAATGATATGCTTTAATCAATGATTGCTGTTGAAATCTATTTTTTGCAGTATATTTTATTACTGCCTCCGTTAGCTATTTATTTCTCTTTTTTACTTTATTGATATGATGAATGATGATCCTCCAAATGATTTGTTCTCTCCTTTTTATATCCTTAAATGAAAGGGAGTCACCTCTTCATTGAGACTTTTACCTTTGCAAGGGATACAGCCCTTCATAACTTAAGCGCTGCTTTTTGGTTAATTTATCTACATGCTGTTTGGTAATCGCTGCCCACTAATAATCCTTAATTATTCTTAGTTGCTCCCTTTTTAAATAAATCGCTGCCATCTAATTTCTTTGTCTTAGTCTGTCCCTTTTTAAATAAATCGCTGTCATTTAATTTCTTTGCTAAGGGTAAGGACAGCAATCAAGACTTTATAATTGTGCAGCTCTCTTAACATGGCGGAGGCATGACATGTAACTCTTTCATTAAATTAATTAATATAGAGTGCATTTAAATACACTTCATCCTCTGCTAGAGAAGGATGTGTGTTGCCTTTAAATGCAACTGGAAAAAAATGAATGCTCTATTATTTGAACAGGTTTTACAACATTCTGATTCTTATATAAAAATACTTCGCTTTTTGTTTAAAAATTTTGGAGGTGAAATGATGCTTATTATTTACAATTGTACATTATTAATTTATTTAAAAAATATTTTCTTATGGATGGATGTGCATGGCAATCAAATTCGTTTCTGACTGAATTTTAGTATAGTTACTTAATCGGACTTTATTAATTACTATATATTGTATGATTTTGGTAGCTCTTCTAGATAGGATTAATGTCAAATGATCTGTGTAATGTTGATAAATAATCCGGAAGATAGTAAATATTGCATTAGAGAACTGCTGATCATGTACCATTGACAAAAAAGGGTGGTTGAGCTTGAAAGGACAATCCCAAAATTTCTGCATATTCTATGGCTGGAATTCTGTAAAATTTGGACAAAATTTACTCATAAATTATAATCCTATTTGGTAGATGTGAGATTTCAGATTAATTCATGAAATCATAACCCAGAAACTAATGACTTGAAGCTATTTACTAATAACCTAGTTGCTCAAAATAAAACTGACACAAAAGTAGTAATTGGACAGAACTTGGCTATTCATTTAGTAAGTGCTTAAACAATAAATGCACTGAAGTTACAATTATAGAAACTACAAGGAAGTAGAAAAGGATGATAACTCATGACAACTTCCACTCTAAAAAAAGAAAGAGATCAGGATGTTTGCTAATACTTTCTACACTACTAGAGAATATCAATTGCAATACTAACTGAAGTGATTGTAAAGTACAGAGAATTTAGAGTAATCAAAGTTTCATATAAAGGTAGTGTTTGATACAGTTTGCTCAGTACAAGGAGGACAAGACTTTCTATACAATGCTGCTACCTTAAGATAAGACTTTCTATTTGAGTGACAAGACTTTTTGGAATTGGTTGACACAACTGCCAACAACTGAACTTCAAGTCATTATCTAACTACCCTAATGCTGACAAGGATTAACATATCAATGCTGGCTTACAAACAAAATATTATTTATTTCAACTGTCTTCAGAAAATAGATGACGATGACAACTCATTCTCCAGAATTAGAAGCATGAAATATCTAAAGATATTTACCTAGGAAATAAATTGACATTCTACCTAAGTAAGCTTAAGCTAAGGCATAAAATGCATAGCACCAACAGTGGAGCAGGAAAATCTCCAGTTTGGGCAGGCCATTAGCTAATCTTCTGAACAATATTACTTCACAGGATAATTGTAACCCATTCATCGTATTTTGTATGATTATAGTTCTGAATGACTTCCTCAATTGGGCTTTCTTGGCAATTTGTGTTTGCTGTAATTTGACCAGTCCATAAAAATTAATGATAAATTCTAAGTATATCAGGTGACAGAACAAGTTCTTCATGTGTGTCGCATGCGTACAAGTTTGAAAAGGAAGAGATCCAAGGCTGCTGTATCTTCAAAAAATGCAGACAGAGGGAAGGGAAGTAGGAAGCAAAGAATGCTATTTTTGGCTCGTTCTGAGGCTGCTCATAGAAGGCGTATGGCAGATGTCTTCCGAGAGTGCAGTTCTATTCTTAAACAGGTATATTTTTACTATCTATATTTTCCTGTCTTCTTTCTCTTTTCTAATGCATTTTTTTTTTCCTTCTATCCTTTTTTAGACTCTGTTATGCTACTTAATGTGGATGATTTCCAAACAAATGCAACAAGGAACATGCATTGTCTTGGTTTCCCATATGTGGAGGTAGAAGTGTTGTTTTTGGTGTTTTTGCAGCAAAATCCTCTAATCATTTGGTTTTGAATTTCCTTTCTTTATCTTACCCACACATTAAATTAGGAGCCAGCATCAAAAGTTGCTTGATATGGATCAGAAACAGTATTGCAGATAAATGTGTTTTTAATATGACTTGATTGAAGAGACGAATGCAGGGAGAAAGTGAAATAAGTTTGCAGTTTACCAAATATCTGTAACCGATAAGGCTATATGAAATCAAATCAACTATACTTGACTAATGTAAGTTGTAACAGTGTTTTATAATTTACCTTTCTCTACTGAAAAGGTTACTATGAGCAAATTACAATGTAGTTTAGTTTTGGGTCAACTGACTCTCATGTCCACTCAATGCTGTTATTTTCTCTCTAATAACATGGAATATATGGAATCTGCACAAGTTTTGTATATGTTGGAAGACTTTGTTTGTGACTGTATTTCAATGTAAATTCCATACTCTGGAGGTTGATATTCAAAATACTATCTTAAAAGTAATATAATGGTGAATGCTTGGTAAATTATCCCAAGGTTTATACAACATTAAAGGAAGCACATGAAGCAATATACAAGTCAAATATACACGAGAGATAAATTTATGTGGGAAAACCAGCAAAAGGACATTCACATTTGTATTGTTTAGGAAATTAACCCAATACAATAGGTCTCTTTTACACATGGTCTCAATCTATAAACTAGCAGCGTATAACCTGCCAATGGGATTTCACACTTTTTGGTTCAACCACATACAAAAACATCCAACCTTTACCAACCTTGACACATTCGTATGGATAGATAGATAATATATAGACACAAAACCATCCAACAAGGAATTTTAATTGCTTAACTATTTAACTTCCACATAGAATATCAACAATCATACAATCATCCCATGACCATGTCATGATGTCAGCATGCCACACATTAAATGGAACATGACTCTCAACATGAGTAACCACCACACATAACAAGCCATTGCTGCCTATACTCGATCAAAGGTTATTGACCCGCTTTACTTGAATTGCGTAAGTGCCTTCCTACACTACAACCAAACATTGCCCATTACTTGCTGTAGGAGAGACAAAATTCTAATGAACTATAGTTGTTTGTGGTATCTATAAGAATCTCTTAGAACATCACTATGGTCGTGGTCGTCATCACATATACTCCAACCTATAGTGAAATACCTTCAATTATGTAGTTGTGAGTCCTACCCCAAATGACTTGTGGTTGGATGGCAATACCGAACTTTAACAAGTCTCCTTGCAAATCAAAACACCTGAAACTCACTGCAACCCATAGTTGGAAAACTCGGACTCAACAAAAACTCGCCAAGCCCAAAAATCTCGACTCGACAAAACTCGGGGAAAACTCAACAACTTAAAAAATTGCTTAAATTTCTTTAGAAACACATTTTTTTGCAAAGTTCAATGACAAGATGAATTCATTGAGTCCATAAATGAGTACAAATTTGTTTTCTATTAAATTTGATTGATTTTAATGCAAATTGATTACAAAATCGCATTCTCATGCGGAATCTTGGTGGCTGAAAGCCTGATTGTTTGATACAAATTACAATAGATAGCTGAAAATGTAAATAGTAAAACTAAAAGTAAATACTAAATGCAACATTTTACACCTTCCTTTTCCCTAATCTACTCAAAGCTAGGGAAGAGGTAGATGCTCTAGTCCTGCGAGCAAGCTGTGGCTCCTCGGTTGGCATGGAAGGCAGTGGTTGAGGCTGGACCTCCATCCTAGAAGTAACTGACATTCGCAATGACTCCTCATCCTCATGAATGTCTTCCAACCCTACATCTCCTATTGCACCCACATCCTCCATTGCTTGTCTCTCAAAATCAAGAATCTTGTCTGTGATAAACAATGGAGGTTGTTCATCTCGCCTTGTCCAATCATTGTAAGGATCTATCTCATCTAAATTAATAGTATCCTGTGATTTGTCCTCTACCCTTTTTGTGCGCAACCAAAGGTTGTATTGCACAAAGACAAGGTCATTGAGGCGCTTTTGAGCTAATTTGTTCGCCTTCGTGTGAATGGCCTCAAATAAGCTCCAATTGCGCTCATAGTTGGATGCACTACAAGGTTGGCGTAGTATGCGGAGGGCAATTCTTTGGAGTATTTCCACTCCAACTTTTCCACCAAGCCTCTGCAAAAAAATATATTGAAGAGTTAGAAAACAAAGTCAAAACACATTTTATCAAATTATATGATGCATGTGAAATAAACTTAAAGACTCCCAATTTTATACCTGGTTTCTGAGTGGTTCTTCCTCGAATAGCTAGATCTGAAGAAAAGAGTCTACTCCTTCCTTCCCTGTAATTATCCAACTCTTGTATAATGAGGTCTCTCACCTCAACTTGGGGTGCCATCCTTTGAATGCATGTCGTGAGCCCCTCCATAACCTCTCCATTAGGATTGGAGTTGTCTGAGAAGAAAAAACTAGGGTTGAGGAAGTACCCTGCTGCATGGATGGGTTGGTGGAGTTGATTGTTCCACCTCCTACCAACAATCTCCTATATGGAATCAAATTTGAGGCTGTCTCCCATGTAATAACTTTTGATAGCCTCTCTGGCCCTATCCATGGCCTCATAAATATATCCCATTGGGTTTTGATCCCCATCTACCAAGCAAAGAACTCTAACCAAGGGCTCTGACACGTACATTACAAATACAAAAAGATTAAAGTTACAAATTTATAATGA
>VDFB02264100.1:0-25446 GCA_007258455.2 Sequoia sempervirens | reverse complement strand
GGTATATTTTTACTATCTATATTTTCCTGTCTTCTTTCTCTTTTCTAATGCATTTTTTTTTTCCTTCTATCCTTTTTTAGACTCTGTTATGCTACTTAATGTGGATGATTTCCAAACAAATGCAACAAGGAACATGCATTGTCTTGGTTTCCCATATGTGGAGGTAGAAGTGTTGTTTTTGGTGTTTTTGCAGCAAAATCCTCTAATCATTTGGTTTTGAATTTCCTTTCTTTATCTTACCCACACATTAAATTAGGAGCCAGCATCAAAAGTTGCTTGATATGGATCAGAAACAGTATTGCAGATAAATGTGTTTTTAATATGACTTGATTGAAGAGACGAATGCAGGGAGAAAGTGAAATAAGTTTGCAGTTTACCAAATATCTGTAACCGATAAGGCTATATGAAATCAAATCAACTATACTTGACTAATGTAAGTTGTAACAGTGTTTTATAATTTACCTTTCTCTACTGAAAAGGTTACTATGAGCAAATTACAATGTAGTTTAGTTTTGGGTCAACTGACTCTCGTGTCCACTCAATGCTGTTATTTTCTCTCTAATAACATGGAATATATGGAATCTGCACAAGTTTTGTATATGTTGGAAGACTTTGTTTGTGACTGTATTTCAATGTAAATTCCATACTCTGGAGGTTGATATTCAAAATACTATCTTAAAAGTAATATAATGGTGAATGCTTGGTAAATTATCCCAAGGTTTATACAACATTAAAGGAAGCACATGAAGCAATATACAAGTCAAATATACACGAGAGATAAATTTATGTGGGAAAACCAGCAAAAGGACATTCACATTTGTATTGTTTAGGAAATTAACCCAATACAATAGGTCTCTTTTACACATGGTCTCAATCTATAAACTAGCAGCGTATAACCTGCCAATGGGATTTCACACTTTTTGGTTCAACCACATACAAAAACATCCAACCTTTACCAACCTTGACACATTCGTATGGATAGATAGATAATATATAGACACAAAACCATCCAACAAGGAATTTTAATTGCTTAACTATTTAACTTCCACATAGAATATCAACAATCATACAATCATCCCATGACCATGTCATGATGTCAGCATGCCACACATTAAATGGAACATGACTCTCAACATGAGTAACCACCACACATAACAAGCCATTGCTGCCTATACTCGATCAAAGGTTATTGACCCGCTTTACTTGAATTGCGTAAGTGCCTTCCTACACTACAACCAAACATTGCCCATTACTTGCTGTAGGAGAGACAAAATTCTAATGAACTATAGTTGTTTGTGGTATCTATAAGAATCTCTTAGAACATCACTATGGTCGTGGTCGTCATCACATATACTCCAACCTATAGTGAAATACCTTCAATTATGTAGTTGTGAGTCCTACCCCAAATGACTTGTGGTTGGATGGCAATACCGAACTTTAACAAGTCTCCTTGCAAATCAAAACACCTGAAACTCACTGCAACCCATAGTTGGAAAACTTGGACTCAACAAAAGCTCGCCAAGCCCAAAAATCTCAACTCGACAAAACTCGGGGAAAACTCAACAACTTAAAAAATTGCTTAAGTTTCTTTAGAAACACATTTTTTTGCAAAGTTCAATGACAAGATGAATTCATTGAGTCCATAAATGAGTACAAATTTGTTTTCTATTAAATTTGATTGATTTTAATGCAAATTGATTACAAAATCGCATTCTCATGCGGAATCTTAGTGGCTGAAAGCTTGATTGTTTGATACAAATTACAATAGATAGCTGAAAATGTAAATAGTAAAACTAAAAGTAAATACTAAATACAACATTTTACACCTTCCTTTTCCCTAATCTACTCAAAGCTAGGGAAGAGGTAGATGCTCTAGTCCTGCGAGCAAGCTGTGGCTCCTCGGTTGGCATGGAAGGCAGTGGTTGAGGCTGGACCTCCATCCTAGAAGTAACTGACATTCGCAATGACTCCTCATCCTCATGAATGTCTTCCAACCCTACATCTCCTATTGCACCCACATCCTCCATTGCTTGTCTCTCAAAACCAAGAATCTTGTCTGTGATAAACAATGGAGGTTGTTCATCTCGCCTTGTCCAATCATTGTAAGGATCTATCTCATCTAAATTAATAGTATCCTGTGATTTGTCCTCTACCCTTTTTGTGCGCAACCAAAGGTTGTATTGCACAAAGACAAGGTCATTGAGGCGCTTTTGAGCTAATTTGTTCGCCTTCGTGTGAATGGCCTCAAATAAGCTCCAATTCCGCTCATAGTTGGATGCACTACAAGGTTGGCGTAGTATGTGGAGGGCAATTCTTTGGAGTATTTCCACTCCAACTTTTCCACCAAGCCTCTGCAAAAAAATATATTGAAGAGTTAGAAAACAAAGTCAAAACACATTTTATCAAATTATATAATGCATGTGAAATAAACTTAAAGACTCCCAATTTTATACCTGGTTTCTGAGTGGTTCTTCCTCAAATAGCTAGATCTGAAGAAAAGAGTCTACTCCTTCCTTCCCTGTAATTTTCCAACTCTTGTATAATGAGGTCTCTCACCTCAACTTGGGGTGCCATCCTTTGAATGCATGTCGTGAGCCCCTCCATAACCTCTCCATTAGGATTGGAGTTGTCTGAGAAGAAAAAACTAGGGTTGAGGAAGTACCCTGCTGCATGGATGGGTTGGTGGAGTTGATTGTTCCACCTCCTACCAACAATCTCCTATATGGGATCAAATTTGAGGCTGTCTCCCATGTAATAACTTTTGATAGCCTCTTTGGCCCTATCCATGGCCTCATAAATATATCCCATTGGGTTTTGATCCCCATCTACCAAGCAAAGAACTCTAACCAAGGGCTCTGACACATACATTACAAATACAAAAAGATTAAAGTTACAAATTTATAATGAAAGACTTAAATTAAAAAAAAAAAAAATATTCAACTTGAATTTAAATTCAAAGCTTTGAAGTTACCTTCATGATCTTTGTAGCTCTTTGTGCAAATAGGTTGTCGAATACTATTCTTGCAATCCTCTCTCCATCAGGCTTCCTTGCATAAGTTGAGTCTAGCCATGCTTGACTCACAAACATTTGTTTTATAGGAGTCAAAGAATCCACAATGCTTTGCAATGTTAGGAAAACCGTTGCTAACCTTGTGGCACCCAATGTCACCAACTCTTTCCCTTGCGTATGATCTCTCATCAAACTAAGAACCTAAGGGTGATTGTAGATAAATTTTGTGATGCTCCTTGCACCATCTACAATCAGTGCCACCCAATCAAGTTTTCCTATGTCCTCCAAAAGAAGGTCAAGGCAATGTGTTGCACAAGGTGAGCAAAAAAGTGTAGGATGTTTATCCTCAGGCAATCTCCTAGCCGCCACATATGCTGCTGCATTATTCGTGATGATTTGCACCACATTATCTATCCCCTGTATCAACCCACCCTTCTAAGTAAAGTAAAATTCCATAATTACATCCTACAAGTAAACATGTTAACATGACATTGCAATAAAATTTTTCCTTTTCTTTATTGATAAAACATGAACAAGTTGTCACATCAATTTACAATAAAGTTTCCATTTCAATATAATAACTTCACAAGTACATGAAACAAGAATACATACCTTAACTAACATAGTTTGAATGAGCTTTAGAACAAATAGTAGTAAGATGGTCCAGGTTCCTCTCCTTTCAAATCATGGTACATTGGCTGCTTGCTGTGGAGGAGAAACATCACTCGGTCGCTTTTCCGCCAACCACGGACTTATAATGCGGTCCCCTGCACATCCATTATTCAATAGATGGCCCTCACGAAGAGATTGGTAGGGTATCGCTTTTAATGATTACCAATTGAGTATAGTGCCGTGTCCTACACAACTAGAACCTTGCTATTTCACAATCTCGAACCAGTACAAGGATCACAATGAACTGACAGTGTAGTCTCAACTATCTCACACCTAAGTGGATGTCATACATTTCACTACTTTGGCCAAAGTATTCTCATTCAGTACTTCGAATGAAGATCATCTATCATAAACACTACTTAGGGCCGATTTGACTTGGGGCTGTCTTACTCTATGCGTAGGCTATGTCCTTCAATGGGTATTCAGTCACCCCAGACTACCTACAACAAACTATCTACTTAGAAACGAAACAGTCTACAAGTGTCTTGTATCATTCCTCCTAATCAGGAAATCTTTATCCTAGGAGTACTTAGCTTGTCTTAGTTAACCTAATAACTTAAGCTAAAAGACCTTACTTGATTCTACCTTCATTTCGATCCTAATAGATATTAACTATATCATCGTATTCTCCTTATATGGAGATCATACAAAACATGCAATTTTCATTCTAAATGCATTTTAAATCTTCTCTTAAATTCCTTCACATAATTTCCCTTTTGTGCATAACAAATAAACCTTTCCTTGCAAGATGGTATTTGAGGCGATTTATGCCTCCATGATGTACCTTATGACATTTAATGCAAATAACCGATCCAGGTGTCAGTTGCTGCACGGCATCCTTCCATGTAGGGTGTCTAGCTCTTGTAGGACAAGAGCTTGAAACCGATGGTGGCATGGGCATCGATGGGGCGGAGCTTGAGGTTGATTCTGAACCAGAAGCCTCTCTATGTGCCATTGTATTGTGTATTTAACCTACACATACAAAAGGAAAGTACAACATAATAAAATTTTAATACAAAAAAAACCTAAATTATACATAAATCATTAAAAATATGCCTAAATTTGATTTAAATTGATATAAATGTGTTTAAATCAGTAAAAAAATTATCCAATCTAAACATTCTAAACATTTTTTCAAAAAAAGAAAGATGAAAATAAAAAAAAGTAACCTAGGTATGAAAAAACGTGAAAATAATGAAAAAAATCATCAAAAAATAGCGATGAATCTTGTTTTTTGGTATTTAAATGCAAACATCCTACTTCTTTTTGCTATATGAAGATTTTTTTTCAATTTAGATGCAAGATTTTGCAACAAGAATGAAGAAAAATGATTTAAACAAAAAAAATGAAAAACCAAAAACCTACCTGTGATTCAAATTTGCCTTTGAAATTCGCAAAAAAATCTATTTAGATCATCTCTCCTTGATGGCAAACTACTGGAAATGGTGTTTTTCTTGTTGGGAATGGTTTTTCTGCTCTGCAAATTAAGTTTGGAATGTTTTTTTGTTGTGAAATGAGCTTTTTGGATGTGGGGGCCTGCTATTTCCAGCTGCGGCGAGTCTTTTGCACGGACTCGTTGAGTTTTTGCCAAAAACTCGTCTAGTAAACCTGGCGAGTAAACCTTGGGAAAACTCTTTGTCTTGAAAAACTCATCAAGACCCAACGAAAACTCGACAAGTCTTTCGACTATGCAGTGCAACCTACTTACTAGTCTACTAGACAATTGTTACATGAACTGAGAACAAAGTCCATCAACTTCTTCCATTAAAATTGTACTAGGAACTCTTTATATGTGAATAGCATGCCAAAATTTTGACATTATCTCACTTGATATTCGCTACAAGAGAACTTAAAGTATCCCAGGAAGTTGACATCATGTATGGGATTGGGATAAACCCATCTCATCGCTGCACCACAACAACTTAGTAGTGCTTATATGTTTTGTGAAAGAATCAACAATATTTATTTGAGTGCTAGTTTTCTCCACCAACACACGTCTTGTCTTAACCACCTCTCTAACAAAATGGTATTGAACATCTAAATTTTTAATTTGGGCATGATAAATATGACTCTTATCCAAACATGTTGCACTTTGTGAATCACAATTCAATAACATATGATTCCTAAAATCAAAATGTTACCTAGTCTCTGTAATCACATTGCACCGCTTCTTTGCAAGCATGTGTTGCTGCCATGTACTATTTCAGTTGTGGACAACACAACTGTTTGATGCCTTTTGCTCATCCAACTAGCTGCCACACAAAATAAAGTAAACACTTAACCTCTTGTGGATCTCCGATTATTATAGATCTTTAGCCCAATTAGAATCAACATGCACCTGTATGTTCAACTCCTTGCCCACACCATTAGTACCATGGTAACAAAAACAATAATCTAGAGTTCACTTGAAATACCTGAACGTTCTCTTAACCCAAGTCCAATGTTCTTTGTTAGGATTTGAGATGAACCTACTTAGAACTCCCATTTCTTGGGCAATGTTTGGCCTTGTACAAACATTACATACATAACGATACCTACCACACTTGCATATGGAACCTTTGACATGTCCTCCATAGCCTTTGTAGACTTAGGACATTGTTCCAAAGTCAATTTAGTGCCTACAAGTAAAGGGATGCTTATACGATTACTATATGCATGCTGAACCGTTGCAAAATAGTCCCAAAATATTTATTTTGGCTTAACCACAACTTCCTGTTAGTCTTGTCTCTATAAATTTCCATACCAAGTATATACCTAGCAGCATCTAGATCTTTCATTTCAAATTTTGTAGACAATCGAGGCTTTAGTTCCCTAATCAATACCTTATTGTTCTAAGCAAACCATCAACATATAAAACAATGATTGACACTTGATCACCTGCCTTTTTGTAATACACATACTGATTAGCTTGACTCCTTGCAAAATCCAGTTATAACACATATGAATCAAACTTCTAATGCCACATATGCGGTGACTACTTCAACCCATATAGAGGCCTTTTTTAGTTTACAAACTAGATTCTCTTTGCCCCTTACCTTGAATTCTTTAGGCTGAACCATAAAGATTTCATCCTCTAAATAGCAATGCAATATGTTGTCTTGACTTCCATCTACTACATGTCAAAATAAAAAATTGCATCTATCAACAACAATATCCTAATTGAATTCAGCTTAGCTACAAGAGAAAATATCTCACCAAAGTCTATTCCCTCTACTTGGAAATATATCTTTGTCACCAAGCACACCTTGTACCTTTCCAATGTTTCATTTTCTCTAAACTTCTTGAATACCCACTTTTAGCCAATGGGTTTCCTACCTTTAAGCAGATCAACCAAGTCCCAAGTCTTATTCTATTGCAATACTTCCATCTCCTCTTTCATGGCATTTCTCTAAGACTTGTTCTCTTTAAAAGAGAGAGAGCTTGTCCTATAGACCTTGCTACATTATCAGTACAAGTTAGAGCAAATACACACTAGAAGTCTGGTGGACTATACCTTTTAGGTAACTTTCACTGCCGTGTAGACCTCATTGTAGTTGTTATTGATGGAGAACTTCTTGCCTCATCTACACCCTATTCTTCTTCTAAGTTTGCACCAAATGTGCTTACTTCCTCTCCATCCATACTGCTATGTCTACTTGAATGTTCATCATTAGATGCATCTCGTTGCTCTAATTTGCATTCAAAATGTATCATATTGGTCTCATTTTCATTTGACTTTTTTCACTAAGTTCTTGGAATATAACATCGTATTAGTATAGAACCTTTTGGGTTATAGGATTCCAAAGCTTTTAGCATTTTACATTCTTATCATATCCAATAAAAAGACACTTTTCAGTCTTGAAGTCCAACTTAAACTGTTTTTCCTAACGAACATGCACAAAAACATCACAACCAAATACTCTTAAATGTTTTACCATTGGATTTTTACCTGTCCACATCTCATATAATGCCTTTTCCTCAAGCATAGAAGTAGAAACTTTTTTTTTCGAATAACAGCAGCGTTTACCACCTCAACCCAAAACTCCTATCCTAGACTAGCACTACTCAATAGGATTTTGGATCAATCCAGCAAGGTTCTATTCAACCTCCTAGCCTTTCCATTCTTTTGCATTATGTAGGGTGCTGTCCTCTGCCTAACAGTCCTAGTGAGCTTGCAATAAGCCTCAAATTCCTTAGAGCAGAATTCCCACCATTATATGTCCTAATCACCTTGTTTTCTTAATGATCTAATTCTCAACAAGAATGTTGGAACTCCTTGAACTTGAGAAACACCTAAGAATTTTGTCCTTAGAAAATATACCCAAGCATGTCTATAATAATCAATAGCAAAAGAGTTAATATCAAGACTTACCAAATCTGTGCACATCCATAGAATCAAAGACATCTTTGAATCACTTCCAATACATCCCCTACTCTAGACCTCCTTGAAGCAAGCCACACCATATTTTGCTCTCCAAACATACAATGTTGACAAGATTCAAAACTAACATTATACTTCGACATACCTTCCACCATATACTTGCTGACCAAAGTATTTCAGGCCATATTCCCTAGCATGACCCAATTGGTGATGCCACAAATACTTGATTCAGGTTCAATAACATTGACAGAGCTAAAAGTTGTTAATGCTTTCAGCCAAAAGAAAGTACCATGCTTCACACCTTTAGCCAATACCAAATTTCTTCTTGCCAATCGGCACCCATTTAATCGAAAATGACATGAACACTTGAGTTGATCATCTTGGAAATAGTAATCAAATTTCAAGCCAAACTTGGTATCTGCAATACATTAAAAAGTGCCTTCACTCTTCTATCCATGAAAGACACTTTCACCTTTCATTGATCAACAGTCCATAGAGAAATGTTATCACCAAGGAAAACTTTTCCTCTATCACACTCCTTGTAATGTGAGTACCAATCCCTATTGAGGAGTCACATGGTATGAAGCACTTGAGTCAATCAACAAGGAATCATTACCAATAATGTTAGCGGATGCAAACAGATCAGTAATACACTCATTAGTGTTAGAGGATCTATTTGAAGAATCATCCTTTTCTTGGATTTGCAATCCTTCTTTATGTGACCTCTCTTGTCACAATTCTAGCATTTCACCTTAGGCTTAGGAAGAGACTTAGATTGTCCTTCTTCTTGTACTTCTTATCTCCACCACCTTTCTTCTTACCCCCTCTATCATTAGACCTAATCCTCACAATGAGGGCATCAGTAGAGGAACAATCCATGGACTTTCTCCTAGTTTCTTCACTTAACAAGATGCCAATGACCTCTTCCAATTGAGGTTAAAAAAAACTATTACTGATTTTCATAATCATGTTCTCCCATAAATCAGGTAAGGAACACAACAACAAAATACGTTTATCCTCTTCCTTTATTTTGACTCCTATTGACACTAGATAACTAAGAATCAAATTAAAGGTGTTAAGAACTTAAGATGCTCATTCACCAAGTCTCATCTTTAGGGAATACAACTTCCTCTTCAAGAAAGACTTGTTGACAAGACTCTTGGACTGATACAAGGACCCTATTTTCTTCCACAACAAATGAGTGGAAGTCTCATCTTACATATCCATTAACACAATATTTGAAAGACATAATAGAATAGTACTTCTATCTTTCTTAGCTATTTTACTTTAGTCTTCATCATATGTACCTTTGGGTTTTATTGAAGAAGATATTGCAATCCATTGATCTGTCTCTATCGGGAGGTCTTCAATCTTCAACTCGCATGACTTAAAGTTTTGAACATCAAACTTTTCAATATTGGACCTTTTTGTGCTTGCCGTGAATCTAACACAACATTGCTTTTTGTTTTCACATGATCCTTCAAAGGTTCCCACTTAAACTGGCTATACATGTACTACACTGAACTTGGATGTTAGGGTTTCACAATTGTTGAGGGTTTTAGCATGACACATCTAGGGGTGTATCTTCAAATGATGTGGTCCTTGCTTTGATAACACACTCTAATAACCAAATGATGGGAATAAATCACTGATATAGATGACTGATAAAGTGGGATATTCAAACACCTTAAAACTATGTGGTAACAGTTATGTTGTTATAGGATTCAATTAAGCAACATTTAAGGATGCACATGAAGCAATATACAAGTCACAGATACACATGGGACATGAATTTACATGGGAAACCCTTACTTGAAAAATCCCACCAGCAAAAAGACATTCGCAATTGTTTTATTCAGGAAATTACATCCAATAGAATATGTCTAATTCCATCACAATCTCAATCTATGGACTAACAACCTATAACCTATGAATGAGATTTCACACCTTCACGATTCAACTGCACACAACAATGTCCAACTTTTACCAACCTTGGCACATTTGTATGAACAAATAAATATAGTTGCAAAACTGTCCCGGAAGGAATTCCAATTGTCTAATTGCCATGTAGAATATCAATTGTCACACGACCATCTCACAACCATATCATGACATCAGCATACCTCACATTATAGGGAACATGGCTTCTCAACATGAGTAACCACTGCACACAGTAGGCTACTGTTCACCCGCTTTACTTGAACTGCAAACATGCCTTCGTGCACTACAGCCAAACACTTCCCATGGCTTGTGTCAGTAGAGCCAAACTCTTGATGAACTATATTTGCTTGCGATACCTCTAGGAATCTCCTGGAACATCACTATGATCTTGTTCATCACCGCATGTACTCCAATACCACTGCAAGTGAACTTGCATTGTCATACAAACTTATAGTGACACACCTACTATTGTGCAGTTGTGAGTTCTCCAAATGACTTACGGTTGGGAACATAACAACACTGGACTTATATAAGTGTCCATGCTAAATCACAACACCTAAAACTCACTGTGACCTGCTTACTAGTCTACTAGATTACTACCAAAGGAACTTAGAACAAAGTACATCAACTGCTTCCAGCAAAAGCTTTATCAGGAACACTTTCCAAGTGAAACCTCAACACCAAAGTTCCAACAGTTTTGCATTCGTTTCAGTACTCAATTTACCTGCTTTGTTCTCTTTTTATTGAATTCACAGCTTTTGTTCAATACAAAAGGCCTCTTGCTTGCAGATAGATCCCACATGGCATCTCTAGTGGATATGGGTATAGGATCTTAAGTGGTTTTGAACAAGATTGTATGCAGAGTAGAAATAGCCTTTGAAGAGATTTACAAGGTATCGACTTCAGGATGGGACTCAAATATGCTAACCAATTTTTTGGAAATTTTCACAGCACTATCAACACTATGCCAATTGAATTAGCGTTAGCTCCAAAATTGAAAATCCAAGTTTGAATGATCTCAACGCCAAGAATGCACACTCAATCCCAAGGAAGGAGAGGTGTTGTCATATGGCGGAGAAAACTAAAAACAATAACTTGAAATGAAACAAACTCAACGTCAAGAATGTGCACTCAAGATCCCACTGAGGGCGAGGTGCTAACATATGACGGAGTTATTAATTGAAACTGAAACAATTAGGCGGATAACCAGCCATGAAGATACAACTATCTAATTCATCCACTGCGGTGGGCATCCACTTAAGAGTGGGGATTCACCACTTGAGAGTGGGTACAAAGAGATATACAATTTCAATTATCCACACTAGTGGTAAACCATCCAGGGGTACTTAATGTGAGAAGAAAGAAGAATTAATTGCAGCGATTAAGGACTGGAACAGTACTACTGTTTACAGTCTTACAAATAGGAAAGAGAGCTGCAAATTACATGTAAATTACAATAGCTTCAAAGCACATGAGTAATGGATGATCCATACAAATAATTATCTCTCTAACTATTGATAATGAATCAAACATCTGAACTTCTAAGGTCTGATAACAATAATCAGCAAACTGAAAATGTCAACCAACAACTATGAAAACCAATAAAATATTCATAACTCACTCAATACACCTCCAATTCAAATGATGTCTTTTGCAGAAGCCTTCTAGGAGGTAGGCGCCCAAAATCATAACACCAAACAGCAACCAAACTCAGCATATAATTCTTGCACAAATTCCAAGGCACTTTAGAAAGGTACGACCCTCCTTGAAGGGGCGATTTTCTTTTAAAAATCAGGTTCTCCAAATTAAAATCTCAAAATGAGCATGAAGGGTTGCCCAAGGTCAGTAATTTCATTGGTTAAATACCCAGAATCAAATTCAATATGGATTTAAAACTATAAATCAAAATCACCTTCAGCTGTAGATGAACCAGCAAAACCAAAATTGATAAAACTCCAGAATTCTTCAACAAATGAGCTCAATCTGCTAGTCTGATATTGAGAAGCAGCAATTTAGCCAACTAGGTGTTATCTTTCAAACACTTAATTGGACAAGAGGCTAGGAGGTAGGCATCCTCGAAGCAAAATATCAATTGTCATTTCGACAGTATAACTATAGCATAATTTTCATGGATGCTCAAAGCTGGAGCAAAGTTTTCATTTTATAGAAGATTAGAAATCTCTTCAAATCCCAAGAAGGGACGCCAAGAGACACAAATGCCTTTTCAAATTTCCAAAAGACTTTTAATTCCTTAAGATGGCGTCCATTTTGCAAGGCACATAATAACTTTATTTTAAAATATAAAACACCTTGATAAAGGCGTCCTTTTCCAAGCCCCACTTTTAAACACAACTTAAAGTTGTTCTCCTAGGCCAAGGAGGTCAACTGCAAATTATAACATTAGTGCCTTTATTTAAGAATTTCACCAAAATAAAGCTTTTAGAAGCAAGAACTTGAACCCAAATGATTGCTCCAACTGAAACTGAAGACCTGAAGACTGACAACTGCATACTGCCAAAAATAGTATTTACTATAAATAGTAAACACTCAAAATTGCCTCAAACCTCCAAGCAAGGAAACCCTAATATTTTACCTCAACGAGCCTACGGGCCTCCGGAATAGGCTGAAGAGCATCTGAACAGGTCACTGATGAGAAGGGGACATTACAGACTCGAGAAGACCATCTGCTTTGCTTTATTTCAGCAGCACAGCTGAGCAAACAAAATGCTCTAAACTTATTCTATATCCCCTTTCTAAATCGATAACATAATCTTGTTGCAGCTGCATTCTCTTTTTTTCTTGGTTTGGTGTTGAATTTTTCTGCAACAGTGTCACTTCATGGAAATCATTCCTTCTATTCAATACAAAAAATATTCCAGGTCGTGGGTACATCCAACATGGCATCTCCTGTGGATTTTATTATTGTTTTGTAGAGAATGATGTTACCCTTAAAAGTTAAAAGAGTTGCAAAGTTTTATATCTGAATGGAACTAGAAAACAGAAGGCTATAACTTAAGATAATGTTTTGGAGGTTCCGAAAGGGCATGCAGCCCTTGATGGTCTCAAGTACCTGAAGTCCTGGCTTGTTTAAAAAAATCAGATTTCTATCAGTTCTTCATGTTTTATGAAAAAGAACAAAGGAGTGGTATAGGTATAGAGGCTTGGAGATTGGCTTTTACAAGGTTATTAGCTCTCCACAGAAGTCTTTAATGGCTCTGATGTAATGTCTTTTTAAATTTTGGGCCTAGACTATAGGTTTGCACCTTGATGTCTATAGATGGCTTCTTCTGGGTAGAAATGGAGCCATTATGTCTCTTATTTGGTTAAATTTGTTGTCAGAAGTTAAATCTAGCTCATGCTGCCCTGTGTTATTGCCATTATGATTTCTTGATTCCATTATTTAATAAGAGTTCAACTAAGTTGTGCTGAGAAAGAGTGCTTCTAGAAAACACCTGTGGCAAAATTTCCTATCAAAGGTTTCTTCCAGAAGCATTCTCTCTATTTTTAATTGACTATGGAAGCTTGAAAATGCTAATAAGTTGCACTTATCCAAAATTTTTGCTGTTTGCCTGTTCTTGGATTCAGCTTTGTTGTACAGGACCAGTCACAGCATTCAACCAAAGTTTTTTTCCTCTTGAAACTTTTAAGCCTGCCACAACTGAATCAATTTGGTCCAGTGAGGAAGGTACTCTTCATGATGATCAAGATAGCTTAGAATTATAGTAGGATCACATGGGAACAATTTTGTTCTTTTATCTCAGTTTTTTTTTTAATTCTAGTAAATAGTGTATGCAAAAGGGAAGTGTTAAAACATGAGCAGCAGTTTATGTTTTTGTTCAGAATCTTAAATAACATTCAGGTTAGACTTTGTGTACATTAGTAGTACAAATTGAACATTGTTTGTAGTCGTTTGTTAAGATCTCTGGCATTATTCAGGCATTTTAGGTTTTATTGGATAATCAATTGTACATTTGTTTAAGGAATAAATCTTTTTGATTTCATTAGGACAGATAGTAGCTTGCTTAAATTCTTGATTTTATTCTCTGTAGCTTAGATTTAAGATTTGAGTTGTGGAAAACTACTCCCAAGCTGGATCCATATCAAGGGTGAATGCATAAAGTGGAGGGAATCTAATCCCCTAGACTGCCCTGTCCTCTTCCGAAGTTTCTCTCCATGCCTACAGTAAATGAAAACAACAGGAATATCATCTGACATCTTCTAACATTTTAATGGACCTCTCCTGCTGCAGAACAAAAAATAAGTAAATAACCATAAGCCCTAAAATGTTAACAAGACCCCACCTGAGCTCTTTGGTTCTTGTTTGAAGAAAGCAAAGGGCAAGGGAATTTAAGAGCATGCAAAGATGTTGGTAGGTTTTGAACAAGAGCAAATCTAGATAAAAAGCAATTTTCAGATTTTGGATAGCATAAATTTTCTATGAAGATCGCCGTGGAGCAAAGAGAAACTGTGAGGGATAACCTCATTTTCATTTATGATCAATGTTTAGGAGAATTTATTTTAATATTTTAATTAATTAGTTTTAATATTATAACTACTCTAATTCTAAATTTTGTGTACCCAAACTATCCCTGGTAGCATAGGTCTATAACAATGATATGATCATGATGCATTTTGGTGACACAAGTCCGTAATGGATTCCTCTGACTTCAACTCTGACTTCCTTATCCTATTGTGAGCTTTATTGGAATTTCATGAACTTCTTAAATCTTAGTGTACCCAAACTGCACCTGGATACCCTGACAGCATATGTGTATAACACTGATATCATCATGATGTATTTTGGTCACAAGGGTCCATAATGGATTCAAGAGTTTGTATTATGATTCCTTTGACTTCAACTCTGACTTCCTTATCTTTTGAGAGAGTTTTTTTGGACTTAAACTTATTCCTTTCTAAATTTCTAGTGAAATTCTCTTAACATATGGAATTCTTACATTCACCTTGGTAGCTGTCATGAAAATTATTATCTTT
This sequence comes from Sequoia sempervirens, assembly GCA_007258455.2. Lineage (NCBI taxonomy): Eukaryota > Viridiplantae > Streptophyta > Pinopsida > Cupressales > Cupressaceae > Sequoia > Sequoia sempervirens. Next base: position 10,471 of record VDFB02264100.1, on the reverse strand, counting down.
TGTTAGCTGTCTATCTTTGAGACTTTGAATTTGTTAAGCCCCCTGATCACAGGCTGCACAGAAATTAAGTAATCGCCGACCCAGGGAGACTTCAGAAGGTTTGTTGGAAATTACTAAGGGAAATGTTGTAAGGAGGCACTAACATATGGGAGACTTTAATTAACCTCTTAATAGGCAGCAATTTCTAAACAAAAGCCAACACCTATTAATATGCACAAGGAATTAAATAATTAATGATTAATAGAGTTTTAAGGCAGCAATTGGGAATAAAATAAATTAACATTAAGTTTAAAAGAAATTCATAACCTTTGGAAAGGAAATGTCTATTCCAAAGGGTGCATCATTTCATGGAGATATGAGGATATATCTATAAGGGAGGTTAAATCTCATTTAGGAAGGCATCAATTGGTATCCATTTGATTTAATAAGTGATTGGTATGCAACATGATTGAGTATATTGTTTAATATATAATCTCTTATGTATCTTTAATCTAGTTACTAATGGGAATTGCTAATCTATTTAGACTCTTATAGTTATTGATTTAATCTATTTGTTTCCCTACAAGCAATCATGCATGGATTAGCCAGGAAACACGACTGGGAGAGGCAGCAGACCGGTTCCCACAATATAAGTAGGCCACCCCATGTTGGATGGATGGGAGTTCCTACCACTTGTGGGCCAAGGGGTGTTATACCATGTGCTTGGGATTAATTGTGATGAACAGTCTCCAGACGACCTATCGTGCTTTCCTCTCCAATCCCTACTATGGTTGGTTATTGGAAATAAAACTATAGATCAGATCCAATTAGGTGATGTTATTCATCTTAATTGTTCATTTACTCTTAGGTTCAATAACTTTTATATGATTTAATTTTAGAATACTGTTTGTAAAATAAATTATATTGTTGGAATTGTTACTTTTGGGAAAAATCAGGCATACTCCAATTAGGGGACATTACAGAATCCATCCTATATACATTCCATTGTGTATCTGCTTGTCTTTCAGTAAGATTAAAAAATCTTTTTCAATTCAGCAAAGTTTCTCCATCAACTCTATTCCTGTGATTAAATTTTTCTCTGCTTATAGTATGGATGTCAGCAAAATCAGTACCATGTTGTCTTGGATCCTCACCAAGAAAGCAAGAATCCATATAGGTCCTCTTTCTGAGAAAGGTCTGTGTGAGTACATTTCCCAGATGTCTTATATTTCTCAGATGTCTTGTATTTCTCAGATGCTGGATTATTATTTTCTTCTCAATTGTAAGCTATGCATGTTTTCTGGACTCTATATAGTTGATCACTTTGGTACATTTTGTAGGGGGGACTGCATTCTTTTTTTCAGTCTCAATTTCTTGAAATGTGCAATGTCTCCATGATTTTTTCTTACAGTAGCCACTTTTGGTGGCTGACATTAAAATTTGCCTATAAAATTGTGCATTCAGAGTTTCTATTCATTCTAGTTATTGTTCTGCCTGTTGATTTAACTAATTCTTGAACCCACAGAACTTCTGCAAATTTATTTTCAACATTGTAGAGTTTTGAAGAACGATTCATTGTTATTTATTGAAGAATTGAGCTCTTTGGTACTCTGTTGGTGGAACTATCAATTGTCAGGACTTGCAATAATTCATATTTATTTTGTGTCATCTTGAACAAGAAAATATTTTAGAACACTTACCATAGTTCGTTGAAGCATACCAATGGGAAGAGTGTTTGTTTGTATGAGTTTTTACTTTCTTGATTAACTTCTTGGTGCATTTATTCAGATCATGCAACACAAATGGTGCCGGCCATTTATTCAACCGGTTGATGTTGCAGGCTTGGGCTTGAGTAACTACCATGATGTATGCCTTTTTCTCTATGCCCACTTTGCTCCCTTTTTCTTATACTCAAATTAAAGAAAGTATATGGACATAAATCACTGTTAAGGATCATAGCAAGAGTCATTAAGAAATTGAATTAAATAGATTATTTTTTATTTACATCATATTTTATATTTTATATTTACCACACCTTTCAATGATGGTTTATCTTTGGGAGATCTGTAAACCTAAGGCTAATTTCGTTTCTATGGTAATAATTGCCACAAAACAAATGAATGCAGATATTCATATATACAACTTCATGCATAAAAAAAGCAACAAGACTTCATGCAACAGAGAGAATGTCTTGGAAAATTACATGCATGAACCGAATCACAAGATTCCATGCAGCATAGAGCCTCTCAATTGAAATATTCAGAATAATTTAGTTGTATGCATGAACATTTATATTTTGAAATAATCAAGGTTTTTATGGAAATAAGTAAGGAAAGCCTCTTATAGCTTGAAAGACTGAAACTCACAAATGTAATCTACCAGATCTCTTTAGCATAGCAGAGGACAATGTTAATCTCTCTTAATTGCTAATCATAGGAATCCATCTATCTATATATCATGGTTTATTCTGCTGTTTTCTATAAAATCATAGAAAATGAAATAATAGTGTAAGCACACAAGAACTTCTATCCTTGTCATTGCAAATAATTGCATGCATAAGTGGAAATTTGGAGCTTCCACCATACTTTCTTTTTAATTCCTTCTTAGAAAGCTCAAGGTTCCTCTACTAATATTGTTCATACAACATAATTTAATCATAGAAAGGAATATATTTTACATCAGCCTTGCACCAGATAATTGCGATCTGTGTTGAGCTGGAGGTGTCTTTTTATACTAATCTACATCATCTAACAACAAAGCTCATATCTGGAAACACTTTGTTTGATTATACACGCTCTTCCAAAATCTAGAGCTTAGTTCACTAAACTTAGTTAAAAACTTCAACAAAATGAAGTGCACCAAGCGGTTATCTCTGAAAGCCTACAAGGGGTACAATAGTAATAAGCATGCATCAATCGAAAGTACTTTAAGCTGGTAACAATAGAATGGAAAGTTAATTTGCACCTTTTAAAGTGAACAGAATGAGAAAATACCATAATTTGGTTGGTTGTCCTCACTATCTGCAACCTAAAGTTTGAGACCATAAAGGCCCTTTGTTAGGAGAGGTGGAGAGGAGAGGCCCTTCTACCATGGACTTGGAAGTTGTTTGAAGCTGCATAGAGTTATTTGCCACCATATAGAATTATACACTGTTGGCAGTGTCATAATTAGTGTTACAAGAGTCGGACTTGCATTGAAAGCCCCAAGAAATATAGAGATTTTTTAGGATTTAAAACTTGTTTCATGCATCCTTTAATAAATAAACCTTAAAGACACAATAACATCATCAAATAGAAACTACTTTGGTCCCATACACAAACATACATTGATTGCATATGTATAAACACAAATTTTAGCTGAAGGAAATAACAATATTACATTAGATATATAAATGTTGTCAAATATATACAATACTCATGGAATATGTAATCCATGGCATCAAAAGTTCCAAACATATATCAAAACAAAAGCTACAAGTCTATGGCTCAGAGGAGCCTACATCACTCAGTGTCAACCCTCCTGCATAGGTGTCTAAGATAGGTCTTGGATGATGATGCAACCATCATCTCTGTTTGTGTCTCAAACTCAGTGGCACCCAAACTAGCATCCAAGGTGTCTGCTTGTGCTCTATCCTTCTCTGCCATGGCTACTGCCTCTGCCTCTGCCTCTCAATCCACCAGGTCAATCCAATCAAGGTCCTCATCGCTAAAGACAGGATCATTAGCCTCAATGATCCAATCTAATTGTGGATCAACCTCCTCTAACATGATGGGTGACAATTCAGTGCCTAATATCTGTCTATGGCGAAGGCGAAGGTTGTAATGAATATTAACCAGATCATTCAACCTTTGCACTAACAATTTATTGCGCTTCTTGGAGTGTATGTGCTCAAACATACTCCAATTGCTATCACAACTTGAAGCACTGCATGGTTGGCTCAACACTCGAATTGTAATCCTCTGAAGATTTGGTACTTTAGCACCAAATCTCTCCCACCATGCATCTAAGATGAGAAAAAGAAAAAAAATCAATCTTATTGTCCAAATTCAAGTTTCAATATTTAATAGTAATATAAAAAAAGGAAAAGTGTTTATTTTTAAACTACTATTATGTTGAATATTTTTGTCATTGATGTCAAAGGTACCTGGTTTAGTAGCATTTACAAGTGTATGAAGCTGTAACTAGAAAAGGCTAATCTTGATTGGAGTCTTTCATAAGTAGCTACTGAAAGCTGCTGAAAAGTTGCTAGCAGAGTATCATTTTAAAATTTTGTCACCAGTTGTAGGGTGTCATTGAGCTAACAATTGCCAACTACAATGGTTTGCCTGAGTGAGGGACGACTCGTTATTGACTTCTATTAGAGTAGCTGCCCATCTGCCAAGGACACAGTGAAGACAATTGTGGAAACACACTTGTCATAGGATTGAACCCTTGCAGCTGGTCTACTCAGGATGCATTTAACGACTGCTTCGTGCAAGGTTGCGATGAATTAGTGTTGATCAACTCTACGGCCAACAATATTATAGAGAAAGCGGCCTTACCAAATTTGACTCTTCATCGGTTTGATGTTATTGATGGTGTGAAGGCAAAGATAGAGAAGAAATGTTCAGGAGTGGTTGCTTGTGCTGATATCCTCGCTCTTACAAGGAGAGATGCCATTGTATGAGTTTGTGGGCGGTTTAAAGCAGTTGTGTTTGACTCGAATTGAGACAAATTTCTATTTAATGCCTAGCATATTTTGTGGTGATGGTTTTAGGTGATGGCTATAGGTTTTTGTGATTGGAATATCCCTGATGTCTCTATTGTTAGTGATGGCTTTAGATATCGGTGTATAGGAAGGCTAAAAAATTATGAAGTCTTTCCTTTTTCTGTGATGGCTTTTGTATTTATTGCTGATTACCTTGTTGAAGTCGGCTTGATAAATTCAAATATCTCTGTTGAATATGATGAGGGGCAGCTTCACCTTGATCGAGCAATGAATTTGTTTCCTACGACGTCTCTATTTTTGGCTGACGACTTCCTATTCTTATGCGACTATGCTATACACCTCAGATGTGTCTTTCTTTAGCGATGGCTTCATATTTTTATTTTATGAGGTGGCTTTTGTATTGGTGACGGCTTCAGAATGTTAGACTTTATTGGCCTTGTACGTCCATTGTGAAATCAATCTTTTAATGCAAAAATAATTCTTAAGCCATTTTTGTTATGGTATGGAAGTTATGAAACGTAATTATGATCGCAAAAATTCGTCTTTTGCTGTATTCTTAATGGTAACATTTTGCACTTATGCTAAGTCGATGTTCATGTGGGAGATGTGCTTATTCAAATGCTATCACTATCATACGGGCTGTATATTGTGTGAGCTGCGAGAGTTAATCTGAGCCTCTTTGTGGAGTCTCAAGTATTGAAAGTTTTGATATTCATGAATAGATGGTGTGCTATATCAATGTGTTCGCGGGTGATGCAATTCCAAGGTCTAGACAAAATATGGGGATCAATGCGCAGTGAATGAAGAATGGTTGATGTTACCATATTACTTCTTGTTGGCATTTCAATTAGCACCTCTGGTATGTGAATTAGAAATAGACAACTATGCACAACTGCTCTTCAAATTAGGAGGGGAAGCTCCCTCAACCCGATGTTGCTTAAAGAAAGTAAACTAAAACTAATTGCCAATCTTTTTGTTCAGCTAAGAGCACAAGGTTATAAAACTCTAGCGCTCTAGCTGAGATTTTCTCTTTCTAAACTTCAACTACGACTAAGCCTACTCTACTGACGCTTTTAACAACTCAAGTAAATTCAGAGCTTGAGAGTTAAAAGTAAACAGGGAATTGATTCTTTGACACAAAACTCACATAAACTCACTCCCAACTCACACTTTAAGACTCATTGTACTTTAGATGCAAGCTGAAATAAAGATTATATAAGTGAAACACATAAAACGAAAACCTGAGACAGTAGATCAAAGCAACAAAGCAGGCATAAGATTTCCTTTTCTCAAATTTCAAATAACAAAGATTACACTTTTGGGACAGCAGGATTGAAGCAATAATAGGCTTATAGTTTAGCGATAAACCATAATACATTGACACAAGTAACACATAAATTGAACAATATCTTGCAGCAAAGATAGGCATACAAGCTTACTCTTACACTAAGTGAACTAACACTGAATAACAACGTGCAAGAAAAAGTAGGCTTAGCAATTTGCTATCACAATAACTATTAAAGAAAAATGGGCAAGGCTGCCCTTATTTATACACAAGTAGAGGAGTAGGGAACCCTAAAATCTTCTTGCTTTTACAACAAGACTTGCCAACATGCAAGCTTTATTTCTAAAACTAAAACAAGATAACCATCTATCAACCTATGAAAGCAAAAAACAGGGAAAGTGCCAACTATTACAACTTGATTTTTTCTCTTTCACAAGGAATGGATAATAATGAGACAAGAATAGAAAGAAAGCCCAAGAAAGCATTGAGTTAACTGCTGCTTTTGAGTTCTATTCTCGGAAAATATCACTGCCCCAAAGAGGTGACTCATTCACTAATAATTTGGGAAACTCTATTTGCCAAAAGCTGATTTGTTCTTGATTTCAAATGGAGAGTGTTGCATGCTGAAAATCTTGATTTTTGTCTATAAACTTGACTAGGTTTGAAAACTATTTTGCACCAACTGCTGAAAATTGAATGCTGATTTGTCTTGAAAAAGTAATTTTTTCGAAAAAAGCTGGGGCTTGGGTTTTGTAGAGAATCTCGTTTCGGAGAAACCCAGTTGATCAAATTTCGAAAAAATTGAGGATTTCCCAATAAAGCGTGGAAAAAGCAGATTCTTGCAAACTTAAAATATTCCAAAGTTGAAGGAGAAGAACTAAGCGACCTGCAGGAATGAATTTTGATAAAGATGACCCTTCTTTTGAAAAAATGATGCTTTTAGAAGAATAAAGCATGAAAGCATGCAGCCTTTGTGCTTGCCAATCCTGAATCCATGAAGAAAACTGAAAAAGCACTGTGTTTAAGCCTCCATATCTTGAAAAACAGAAAATTGTATGATTTCTCCTCTGGATGCCAACCTGTAAAAAGTGAATAATGAAATCCAAAACCTTCTTTTATAGGTTTTGAGCCAAGTTACCGGGTTCGGGTTTTGGGTTCGGGTTCGGGTTCGAGAACCCGGTTCGCCGGTTCGGGATTTTTTTTTTTTTGGTTTGGGTTCGTTTTTGGTTCGGTAATACAAAAACATATAAAAATCAGAAATATATACATATTTGCAGCAGTAATTAAGTTCAGAATACACCACCATATTAATAGTCAAATAACATAGCAAAATACACCACCACTTTATACTCAAAAGTCAAATGTCATGATATAGAATTATAAATTAAAGTTTACAATCAGCCATTAATAATTAATAATTATTGATCATTGATCAATCTGAATCATCTGGGTCATTAAAAAAAGCAGCATCATTAGCATCATTAGATGCTAAATTTTGTGTAGAACCACAAATAGCATTAGTGGCACTCGCACAAGCACTGCCACTAGCACTAACAGTACCGCTCTCATGCTCAGTAGTAGCTGCTTCAGGCTGATAGTCATCATCAATATCAAGTGCAGCGAAGTGACTTGTGGAAGCATCCAAGTCAAGCTGCTCTGGCTCAATATCCCACCTCCTTGTGTCTCCTTTGTAAGAACTATCCTTGTGTGTAAGGAGGCGCAAGTTTGAATGCACATACACCAAGTCCTCAACCTTTTTTGAATGTAGCCTATTGCATTTTATTGAGTGGATGAAGGAGTATGTGCTCCAATTCCTCTCAGAAGAGGATGAACTAGCAACCTATTAAGACCAAATTAAATTAATAAATAGTTAAGAGTTACAAAAATTAACTAAACAAAATTATTAATTAAAATTTAAAATTAAAATTACAAATATAAATTATAAAACTTACTTGGGATAAAAATTTTATTGCAATAGGTTGGAGGTGCATGTATTCTTGCCCATGGAAGTACCACCAACTATGAGCAGCCACCCTACACTTGTCTCGAAGAGCATCCATATTCTGATCAACACTCCCAGAGCATGCAAAAGCCATAAACTCAGCCCTCACTCGATCACGTTGGTCACGATCATTGAAGATTCTACGAATTGCTGCCTTGTACCCTTGGGCCACTTCACCATCCCTATATGGAGCAACTCTTGATGAAGTAGAAAGTATCTCAGGGCTATAATATTTGGGACTCAATGCAAAAGCGAGAAGATGCAAGGGAGTGGTCATTTTGTTCCATCTATCAACCATGATTTCCTGTAGCTCTTTGAGGAATTTTTCTTCAGGATCTTCCTCTTTTGCATCGATGATGGATCTCATCTTCTCAATCATTGAGTCAATACCATCATATACTTCGCCCAAACAAGGTCTATCCAAGTCAGTGTAACGGATCATGCTCAGTATGGGCTCGGTGAAACTGATGAGATACTCAACACGATCCCACCAACCATCATCTAGGACCCTTTGCTTGATCCTATTTGCCCTTTCATTGCTAGATTGCCTCCATACAACCCAATTAGGGCTGATTACCATGGCACATAGTGCCTCACGAACCTTTATAGGTCGTCTCAACACAATTGTGTTGGAGGCAAAACGGGTCTCGGCAACCTGTTTGAAAATCAAAATTAAAATTAAAATATAATTTAAATATACAAAATCAAAATTTAAAAATTAAAATTAAAAGAATTCAAAAATTTAAAAATATTGAGAATTAACTTACCTTCAACAACTCCAATTTAGAGAATTGTCTAAACATTCCTTGCGTCATATGGTGGTTGGTGACAAACATTTGGATGTCTTCGCCCTCCGCATACACCTGTTTGATCCATTCAATTTGGGATCCAATTTTTTGTAGCATTAGATTGAGGGAGTGGACAGCACAAGGTGTCCAAAAAATGTGTGGATACTTCTCCTCAACCAATAACCCAGCAGCCCTACAATTTTTGGCATTGTCGGTTACAACTTGCACAACATTTTGATGGCCCACTTCTTCATTAGCTTGGCAAAGGATGTCAGCAATAAATGGACCATCTTTCACCTGTCCTTCACAATCCACTGCTCTAAAAAACATTGCCCCTTTAGGGGACACAGCAATAACATTGATCAATGGGCGATTTCTTGCATCTTTCCATCCATCAGAAACTATGGTCACCCCTGTTTCGATCCATGAATCCCTTATGGGCTTCAAAGAGTCTGCTACATGTTTAACCTCTTTCTCCAATAAGGTGCAATGCACCTTCTCAAAACCTGGGCCCTTATACCCCTTTGGAGCCTCATTAATAGATTTCACCATTTTTTGCCAATATGGTGAACGAACAACATTGAATGCCAATCCATTGGCATAGACACATCTTGCTATGTCTTGATCAGCAATCTCCCTTGCCTCATTTTGAAATGAAGCTTCCAACGGTCCCTTAGATCTTTTATTTGAAGAGGGCATGGTTTGCTCTTGAGGGATGTCCATAAATGGATGGCTTTCTGTAGGTGGATAATAAGAAGGTGGTGTAGGGGGTTTCATGGATCGAGATCCTTTCTTCAAAGGATGGCTTGTTTTACCACTGGTTGTTTTTTGGTCTGCCTTTTCTTGCTCAGCAATATATTTCAACACTATATCTTTTGGAATGCCTTCGTTGTCTTCACCTGGACAATTCTTGATGCCTGTTTCAGGGATCCCACACAAATGCCCTTTTACTCGACTGTATGAGCTCGAATATTGAACATTGCAATGACTACAAATCCAAATATATCCTCCACCACCTGGAAGTTGCCGAACCATTTCTACATATTTCCAAAGGGGAGAGGATGGGTTTATTTTGAAATGAGATTGGATTGAGCCTGAGGAGGTACCGGTTGCCATTGTAATACGGAATAGTGAATACCTAAGGCACAACATATTGAAATTTTGGTATTGATTCATTGAATTTGAAAGTAAAAGACTTAATTAATTTCAAAAAAATGAAAAAATTGAACATGTGTTATAGACATTTAGAGGAATGAAAAGTAAAACAAAACAAAAGAATTGAAGTTCACTTGTGAAAAAAAATGTTAAAAAAATAATCAAAAACTTCAAAGAACCTACCTCTTTTGAAGAAATCTTGCTCTACGATCTTCTTAGCAACGAATAGACACTTGCAAGTGCTTAGGAATAGCACAACAATCAACTTTGAACAATCTACGATCAGCCTTCAAGTCTATTCCAGCTTGTGCAAGCAAAAGAGAAAGTTCAGCAATGGAGGCAAAAAATTCTTTTTTCTCATTCACATATTGGTAAATGAGTTTCACTTTACCTATTTCATGTTTTTGAGGCAAGTATTAGGGTTAGAATTAATAAAAAAGTCCCTAAAAGTCAAAAACGAGTCAAGAAAATCATTAAAAAATGAAAAAAAAATTGGAAAAACGCGCCCAGGCGCGGAATTGAACCCGGGTTCGAACCGGGCTCGAAAATTTCGA
>VDFB02264099.1:0-31462 GCA_007258455.2 Sequoia sempervirens | reverse complement strand
ATGTTGATACAGAGGTGACGATGAAGTCCTCCTGTTCCATGATGTCAGGTCGTCTCATTTGTTTGGTATAGTTGATTTTTATGTAATTGTCGTCATTGTGTGTTGTGTTATGTGTTTTGTCTTATTTTTATTTATGAGGGCATTTATAGTTATGATTTATCTTAATGATTGAAATAAATTATTTAATTTTAATGTTGGATTAAATGATATTTAATTATTTAAATGATTTAATTATTTTTGAAAATTCATATATTTCAATTAAATAATAATTAATATTAAATGTGAATTATTTTTAACCAATTATTTGGTGGTGGATAATTATGTGAATAATTTAATTAAAATAAATATGTAATGTGAGGTGCAAGAAAAGTTACAAAACAAGAATTAAAGCAATAAAACAAATAAAAGAATAAAAAAGACAGTGTGAGCCAATAGGAATGGAGAGTTGGGAAAAAGCCAGGTTTTAAAAGAATTGATTTTCTTTTAATTTTGATTTTTGGAGTCTTTGAGAAAAGGGGAATATATTTTTATATTATTATGAATTTATGGAGGTTCACACACACACACAGAAGATCAGAAAGTTGAAGTTGCTCAAGTCATTGTTGAGGTATTTTTGAATCTGAAGAGATTAGTGTTGAATCTTTTGCTATTATCTGAGGAGAGCTTTAGGAAAGAAATTTGTCTTCAATCTGTTGCTATTGTTGTCTTGGGGAGTTCGTTCTGGACAAAGAATTGGAATCGAGTTCGAGGGCATCAGAGTCAAGTAGGAATCTTCAGATTTGCATTGGACTCCAGGTTCCTCTCGTAGTCTTCTTCTTGTACCCTTTCTTTTATCTGTCTGCTTCATAAAAGAAAAATATATTTTATTAAAAATATTTTTGTGAATATAGAAAAAAAAAAAAAACTACTGTTGAAAACTGAAAACTAGGGCAAGTTATTAGACTGGAAACAAAGAAAAATCATAGTTACTATACGGTACAAATTCTTGTCAAATCTAAAACCTTTACCTTCTGAAATAATCAATTTATTAATAAGAAGATTTTGTAAAAGATAATCTTCTGTAGGGAATAATGGTTTTGAAGTTTTGTTAATTTATATATATATATGTGAGGTTATTTTTTAATTTTTCCTTCTGTTGCTTCTGTACCTGTGATTGAAATATCATTTTATTTGGGCTTCTATATATTATCTATCTATCCATATATATATATACAAATTTTGTATATATATATATATATATATATATATATATATAATTAGATACATACATACTTATATTCTTGCATTGAAATCTATTTAAAAAAAAAAAATGGTCTAAATTCGATTTCATGGCCGACCCCTGTCGGCGTCCGTACCAGGACGGACGTTTTATTTTAACAGAGTAATGTTTCATTTTTTTTTAGGGAAAATAAAATATAGTCAAGTTTTAAAATAAAAATAAAAATAAAACAAAATTAGGTAAGGGGCGGATGGGTCGGCCTGAGTCGTACCCGTCTGCACCCCCTACGTCCCTATGCGCATTAGCTGCAGGTACATCAATCAATGGACTGCTGTACGCAGCAGTCCGTAGGACTGCTGCGCACATCAGTCACATTGACTGCTGTGCCCAGTCCTATGGACTATGCCAGCGATGGGGCCCATGCCCTATTCTGTTAAATTAAGTTTTTGTTTTTATATATTAGTTTGATATATATTTTAAATATATTTTGTTAAATTTTTAATAATATTAATATATATATATATATATATAATTAATTAATGTTATTTTTATTATTGGATGGGTATTTAATTTAATAAATATAATAATTATATTTAATTTATTTAATCTATTGAATATATTATTTATAATTTATTTTATTATTAAATATAATAATTCCAATTTATTCAAAATGTAATTTTGATTATTTTATTTAATATGTTTGTTAGTTTATAATGTAATTGAATTATAGTTTAAGATTAATTTGTATTATTATAAAAATAAAGGGGATTATTTTATTGGTTGAGCAAATAATACAATCGGGAATTTTTTTTTTTTTATTTGTTGTTGTGGAATTATATCGAGATAATGCCATCTCGTTTTATTTGGTGTTAGGAACCTGATACTCTTTTGTGATTGACTGAAGTTTATTTTATTTTAAATGCATTGATAGTTCTTTTCCGTAATGGTTATCGGTTAGTGTTGAACCCAATTAGGGTTAGGGTGAATCTTAGTTCCAGAGGCATGTATGAGTCTTTGAATGTTATTCTTGTGTTGGTTTAACTCTTGAAGTTGATATTTGTTGCCTTATGTTTGGAAGGGTTGTATGGGGTTGTTGTGTTTTGATTTTGGATTATCGCGAGACGAGGAATGCCTCGCATGGTTGGTCTTGAGATTTCTGCTTTATTTGTTTTAGTTCAACCCTTGCTGATTTAAGATATGTTAGGGGTCATAGGGAGAGTGGCTCTTCATGGGCGCCGGTGCCTCGGGTAAGAGGAAGTGCCAGGGGAACCCACGTAAGAGTAGTTAAACTAGTGATAACCTAAAAATAGAATTTAGGGGCGGATGGGTAGTAAAACATTAACAAGATAATGAGGAAGCCTCATCCACCTGTTAGTGCTAGCACAGACTAAAGGGGACCGAGAAGGCTGTGGTTGGCAAGGTCGTTGCCTTGTCATCATGAAAGGTTAACGACTCCGCATGAGTAACCCTATGGAGCAGCGCCTTGAGATAGGCTGTCAGGAGAACCATAGATGGAAGCGGCACCTTAACTTGGTTGTCTGGAGAATCCATGTAGAGATGGAGGCGGCACCTTGTGATAGGTTGTCTGGAGAATCCATGTGAAACCATGCGATGACACTCTCCACTAGACATCCTTGTTCTTGTTTCTTGTCGCCTCTGGATATGGTTATATTTATGTTATTTTCGAGGGTTAGGGAATCCATAGATGGGTGTCGGCGCCTCAGTTGGAGGAAGTGCCAGGGGATCCCATAAGAGCTATGTGATGACCCTCCCCACTTGACACCCTTGTGCTTTGTTGTGGTTGCCTCTGGATATTGTAACATTTATGTTGTTTCTGATTTTAGGGCTAGGGGGTCCATAGATGGGTGCCGGCGCCTCAGTTGGAGGAAGAGCCAGGGGATCCCATGAGAGTTATGTGATGACCCTCCCTACTTGATACCTGTCTGACTTGTTTCTTGTTGCCTATGGAATGGTGTATTGAATGGTTGATTTTAAGTTATTATGGAATTGTGTTCTTTTTATTGGTTCTGATTTATTTGGAAATGTATTTTGGGTGTTGGTTCGGTTCTTCTGGATATTGTAATCTTTATGATTATTTATGGTTCTTGTGAATTTGTTTTATGATTCCTATGTAGTTACTTGTATAACTGGTGGCACTTCATGTTATTGTGATGAGTTCTTAGTTTTAACTTGCTATGTGATTTGTGAACGTTGATGGTTGTTCATTGTATGCTTGAGTTGTACTTGTTTTGTGTCATGTTGTTGTTGAGTCGGTTTGACATTCATGGTCAGGTTCACTTCCTCGTCACCTCTGAGCACGGGGGGTGAGTTACTTGTAATTCACATGGTTGGGTGGAACGTGCTCCACACCCGTTGGGTTCCCCATCAGCATCCTGTCTTCTCAGCATTTCCGGTTGGAGTTGTACCAGTGACCAGTTGTACTTCATGTTTCATTATACTTGTATCAATCCCCATGTTGGGAAATTCAATGTAATTCATGTATCAAAGAAAGTTGTAATGTAATGTTATATCAATGATGTAATAGTTAGGCTCTTTTGTAACTCTATTAAGAGATTTATCATGAATGTAATTATGCGATGTTTATTATGCTCGCATCATGGTTATGGGATGTATCTTTGTTTATGGTGATTGTAAAAGTATATAGTTATGTTGTAATTGTTAGCTTTATTTATGTTTAGTTGTTGCAATGTAACCTCTCATGCCCTAGAGATCTGTGTGTTAATGTTATGTAATGTGCAATGTTATTATGGTTAAGTGTTATGGCATGTTTAATTTAATTGTTTAAAAAAAAAAATTTATTTGCTTTGTGTGTGTTCTCTAGGGTTTGTAACGACCATGCTACACTCAAATTTTAGTTGTTCTCTAGCAAGAATTATTTTAACACACACACCACCTATCATGTTCTCTTTTACCATGCCCAACTTCAAAAACTCCACATATGTTGGACATTAAGTTCCTTGTGAACCCTACTTAACCAATAGAAAATTTGAGCATTCTTGAACTGTCCCATACAATTATCTGACCACATGAGGTGTTCTGTCATCTGGATTCCTCTTTCTCTTAAATTTCTATAAAATATATTGAAATAGTATTGAACAAACTCTGATGAGTGTAACTGATTGTCACTCAAATAGAAATGATACTCCATCAAAACTTTTCTATCATCCTTTGTGTTATCATTTGCATGTCTATAAACAATATGAACAAACATAGCTACTTGCATTGAATTATAATACTGTGATTGAATTTCCCCTTGTAGAGCTAGAGTTTAGTTTTCTGCAAAATCAACCACTGATAGTATGCTATCAACTGGAAATATTTGTCTACATGCATGAAATTTTCCATCAATCCATCGAGCATGTTGAGAGTGCATAACATATTTTGGTACAATCTTATTCTTAAATTCTAATATGAATGCATGTACACTAACTTTTTCTGTAACTAAATCACAATGCTTTCCAATTTTTCCATCTTTTAGAGAATAGTTAACATTCTTAAATATTTTAACATCTAATAATTATTTTCCAAAATAATTATCAACACTTTCATGCATGCAAACTCTTAAGAATGAAATATTTCCACAACTAGTGCATTATACAAGAATACAAGAACTTAAATAAAATAATTTTCCATTAGATCTTTCACAAAACAAACTTGATATAAATCCCCTTATTGTTTCAAGTGGCATATTAATACCACATTCTTGCATAATCATGTTAGTATGCAAAGTGCAACATATATATCAAAAAACATCATAAAAATAATAAAATTGAACATGTGTTTTACAACAAGATATTCATTGCTTATTAATTTTTACATACCAAGGTTTACATTTTTCAAAAGACCTTTGACTTATTTTAATATTACCAAGTAACACTAAATCACCACAATTTTTTTTATAAAATTCAGTTTGTGTTGTATCTAATAGGTGTTTTGGATGAGGATCACAAACTTTAGACCCCACTCTTAATTTAAAAATATCTCTAACATTAGATGATACCCTAGTATTATCATGCCAATATTTTTCAATCAAAGATTTAATTTCAACATTCAATTTCATGTCAGACTTCGGGAGTTGACCACTAAAACTCCAACATTGATTAATTAGATCATTTTCTATACTTCCTCTTCTTTTTTCTGCTCTTAACAATGTTTTAGGATGCATATTTAAACTTCACTAATATTGCTTACCATTCTTTTATTCAAAGTTGCTTTATTAACTATAGCAGTTGTTATAGCTCTTCTTGTTGCATTCTTATCTTTAGATCTACTATTTTTTCCAATAGATTGAATGACACTAGCAATAGTAGACATAGCATGTTTTACTGATTAATCTTTTCTTCTTTGTTTAACAAAAATCCCTAACTTTTTCATTACTTTTCTCATTTTCCGCATTCTCATCAATTGCATTATTAGTTGACATTGAACTGAAATTTTTTTACGATAAAAAAATTGATTGTATAATCTATTAGCATGTTTTCTTATTTGTCTCCAAGAAATATTACCAGGAAGATTATCCAAAACATCACTTTCAATTTAAAAAAAAATATATTCATTTTCAACATCACTTCCTAGAAATTCATTTTCATTTTCAACTTCAAAACTATTTTCATTTTCATCAACAAAACAGTTTTCATTTTCAGGTTAAGTAAAAGGATTTTCATTTTCATTTTCAATAACAAAATGATTTTCATTTTCATTTTCATTAAAAGGAAAGGAAATTCATTTCCATTTTCAACAACAAAACGATTTTCATTTTCATTTTCAATAAAAGGATTTTCATTTTCATTTTCAACAACAATTTGATTAAAATCTTGAACTCTATGAATATTATCGATATCAACATTGTTATATCCAAATTTTTTTAAATCTCTAATAAACACCATTTCCATGAGGCTCAATGGTGGATTTGAAGATGTACCTATACTTGTGTCTATTGAAACATTCTACATAGCATTGAAATGGATATTTGAAGACATACTAGGAGTAGTTTGTATATTTGTCACACCAGTGTAACCCCAAAGGAACTAATAACAACGGAACAATTTTTTTTTTTTTTTTTAAAGAATATAATAACATACTTAAGTATTATAACATAACAATGTATTATGAGGCACAACTAGTTCCAATGGGGTACACGAAGTGACATGACTACACTAACCCATAACAACGATAACAAGATAACAATAATTAATCTATTACGTAAATCTATTCATTCCCATTTCATCATTTAAAATATCTATCAACTATATCCATATTAATAACATATGCACATATGACAATACATGGAATTATAAAGATATAAAGTGTTACATATTTTGGTAGATACAACTCAACATAACCAACTATAACACAAGATCCTGAATAAATACATGGCCTGAATAATTATTACATCCCAATGATAGAAGAATACAATTGACTAAAAATACAACCTCAATAATCACATATACAATTTACAACAAGGTCATCCCAACACACGTGGGAGACAATACATCAATGAATACATTACATATGAAGTATATACATCTATCTGGTACATAAGGACACTGGATCATCAACATCCGCCAAAACCTGCAAGTAAAAGATACATCTGCAACAGAAGAGGGAACCCAATGGGGTGCGAAGCACGTTCCACCCAACCACCCCCGTGCTGAGAGTAGACAAGGAAGGGTCCCCGACCAAGCACGCCTAACAATAACAAAGACTAACTCCAAATAGACAACTTAACATCAAAGATCACTTAGAAACTCAACAACGACAAATCCAAAGGCACAACAACACCACTTCAGAACACAACAAGTCATAATCACAAGCATCAACGAAACTCAAGACATAATATCAAAGACTACTTCCAACAATAACCAAAGACAAATCAATAAATCCCTTAATCACAACAAACACAATATCACTTAACATCTACAATCACAAAGTCAATTAACAACTATAACACATTATCACTTAACACGAGGTTACAATGCTTCCAGAGAACAAAGATCATGAACATCGCACAATAACTGATTAACTGTCGACATAGGAAGAGTGTCATGCATAAATTGCCATGAGTTACCCTGGCTCAACCTTCCTAGGCTACCGGACCCCCATCCTGGGTTACCCTGGCTTGCCTCTACGGCCGCCGGACCCTCACGCAAAACTATGCATCCCATCTCATCTCGAGCCTTATCATTCACTTGCTTCACGAGAGAGACATCCTTTATCTTTATTAGTGTGAAAGCTCCCCATTAATTCTTTTAGATTATCACTTAATTAAACTCTAGGTAGGTTACCCTGGCGCCCCTTTGTGTGTCGGACCCCCACAAAGAGCCACTCTCCTATCAACAACACACAAGGCACGATACCACAATAGGTAACTAGACAACATAAACTCTCCAATCCAAGGAGAAAACAAAACAAGGAAACTCACTCCAAACACTGGAGGAAACCAATACGAATACACACTCCTTCCAAAGGAGGTACAAATCTCATTACCCACTCCTATTTCCTAGGAGGCACAAATCCCCGTTCGTGGAAACCGGGTACAACATCATAGTACAATACATCAAGGCGATTCACAAACTGAACCTCTACACATAACATCCCACTCTAGAGAACTTCTCTGGAAGACTTACATAGACCCTTAACCCCATTTTCCCGACATGGAGAATAAAAGAAACATGATAGAAAAGCATTTCATCTCTGGAAGCCCTTAACAATAACTTAAACTCTTACAAAAGGCAAGGTAAACCTAGGGTTTTCCCATACGTCACAATAAAACAATGAAGAGAATACCACAATAGATTTAACAAATAATCTCAAGAAAACAATTACTTAAAAACAACTCCATATAAAAATATTTCCAGTACTAAATAATTTCATCAAACAAATAAATCAACAATTCGAGAATATTCGATTCAAAACAAAACACATCGTTTAATTCAAATTTACACAATTACAATATAACATCATATCTTTTAATTTTAACTATTCGATTTAATTCCAAGCACAAAATTAATTATAATTTACACAAACTACATTAATCATTGGAATTTTTCTTAGAATTATATTTTTTTACTTCACAACACAACACATCACTTTATATACATTTATAAAATAAACCTATAAATTAAATCATTTTATAAAAATATATAATATTAAAATTTATAAAATAACTTTCCAAAACAAATTATATATATATATATATATATATATATTATACAAACTAAATTCCATTATATAAATAAAATTGCATTGTAACCAAATTCGATTATAACTATATATATATATCTAAATCACACATAAATTACATGTTTAGCTAAATTCGAACGAAATCGAAATTTGAATTACATCGCATTAAATTTACAAACTTTAAATAAATATGAAATTTTAAAAAAAAACATTAAATGAATTTTTAAATGGAGGTGTGCCTCCATTGAGGAGGCTGCGTACCTCCGTATAGGGAGGCCGCGACCTCCCCATGGCCGCGTACAACAGCCAAGGGTTGCCATGCCAACAGCCACTTGGGCTGCTGGGTATCGCAGTCCTTGACTGCCACACCCCATACCCAATGCAGGGGGGTACAAGGATACGGCTTGGCCGTCCCCGCCCCATTGAAAAAATATATATATATTTTTTTATTTTATTTTTTATTTTTATTTATTTTTATTTATTTTATTTAATATCTCATTTATACATAAATTTCATATAACACGGATTTGCAATTAGATTAAATTCGCTCATACCCATTTACAGTATAATAATTTATTTATTTATTTATTTATTTATATTAAATCTCAATTTCGTACGAAAGTACAGAGAAATATTATCAGAACATAATATCAATTAAATACATATATTATCTAATATTTATATAAACAATTTAACACAATTACAGAAAATTCATAATTATATCCATTCCAATGATTCAGACAAAATAATAATATGTCAGTATATTCAATCTTGTTTAAATATATATATATATATATGCATATAAGTGTGTATCTCAATATATATATTTACTCAGAGATTCAAACAATCATATGACAACAGATTTTCAATAAAACTAATATAGATTTGACAAATAAAACCAACCTCAACTTAAATGACTTATTTTTCAAACAATAAATTTCACAATTATGTTGAAGAAATTTCGGATAGGTTCTACAAAAGTTTCCTACAAAAGATTTTGAGGGTTTTAATACAAACGAGTTTTCAAATCATAAAACTTCATTCAAACAGTTTTTGAAAACATAGCAACCAGATTTGTTTACAGATCTACAAAGAATTAATAATTTAAAAGGAGAAAACTTGGAGTCCTCTGTCTGAAGAAGAAACCCTTCTGTAGCCTCCTCTCGATCTCCTCCTGCCGCTCTCTTTTCCCGATCCTCTGCCTTCCATGTTCTTCTGAACAATCTTTCCTTTTTCAATACCACAATAATTTTATTTTATTTTTACCCAGAATACCTCCCAAAACTCCCAACTATCTTTCTTATTTTTTCCTTTTTTTGATCCCAAAAACAACAGAGCAAACTTCTGTGTGTGAATCCTCCCTTCATAAAAATAATAAATCACTAATTAAAATCAATAAATCTTTTTCCTTTTTTTTCAAAAAGCCTCTTTCCTTATTGGTCCTTTTCGCTTTTAAAGCTCACATTTATCTAAAATTTTAATTGAAATAATTTATTTAAATTTAGATATTATCTTCACATAATTTCCTAATTTAATATTAATAAAAAAAATAATATTTAATTACTTTCAACAATATTAATTTAATTATAATTATTTGCACTTTTAATTAATTAAATCACTTTTAATTTATCATATATTTAATTTTTAACATTTTTTCTAACCCTCAAATAAATCAAATAATAATGCAACATTAATTAATTATTTTATGAAATACGATTAATTAATTAAACACTAACCAAAAATTAAATAAATACTCACAGTCAAACTACATAAAGACAAAGACAAAACTTCAGACATAACACAACGAATCACAACAAACGACGGACTTGGGACGGGGACACTTCCAAGCCTACTCCCTTTTTCAACATTTTACCCATTGGGTTAAATTATTGCTCACCTGTCTGCGGAAGTAGGTGGAATCGAGACTTATTCCTGCAATCCTGCATCCAAATAAACGTCAAGTAGCACATGTATATATATATCAACATCCTATCGTGAGAAGGAATTGTAGTGTAGCAGGGCACTCGTGAACGAGTGATGCTACACTGTCCTCTCACCTAATCTATTCTAATATTATAATATAAAACTAACATTTCTAACCAAATTGATCATAAGATAATGTGATTACTTAACTACTGCATCATAACTAATTATTAAACAATTGCATTATAAAATAATACTGAATTAAATAACATCACCATAGAATCATCACATTGACATATAAACATTAATGACAAATCATTTAAATAAACAAATAATCCAAACAACACACAGAGTATCATAAATCATACTAATAATGTCATATCAAACGATCATGTCCACTAAAGGGATAATAACATCATCAAACTACAACCAACCAAATCAAACCTAATAGTATCATCATAGTATCAGCGTATCAAGTTAACACATAGAAATTAATAAGTCTAAATAGTATGAGGGGTATTACAATATTCAGTATTCGTTTTCACATTCACCTCTTGCAAGTTTGCATCGTCTACATCCATGGTCTCCTCAATGTTTTTATCTTCAATAGTTATGGAATTGGACGCTTCACCATCATTCATTGATTGAATTCTCATTCTTCTTTCTCTTTATCTTTGTTTCTCCTTCTCTCTCTTTGCTTGAATTTCTTCAGGGGTCAATACCTTCCTATCTTTCCCCTTATTCAGATATTGTGATCCCATGATTGAATTTTTTTGAAGTATACACAAATGAATGTGAAAAACTTGAGAGTAATCCTTGTTTGTTCCTCCTTCAAACAAGTAGCAATTGTTCACAAAATTCCTCTTCCTCCTTCAAACAAGTAGTAATTGAACAAATTTCCTCTTCCTCCTTCCAAACAAGTAGCAATTGAACAAAATTCCTCTTCCTCCAAACAAGTAGCAATTGCACAAAATTTCTCTTCCTCCTTCAAACAAGTAGCTCAATTAAACAAAATTTCTCATCCTCCTTTGAAAACAAATAACAATTCAACAAAAAATTTCATCCTCCTTTAAACAAATAGCAAATAAATAAAATTCCTCTTCCTCCTTTGAAAAAAAATAGCAATTCAATAAAAATTTTCTTCCTCCTTCAAACAAGTAGCAATTAAATAAAATTCTTCTTCCTCCTTTGAAAACAAGTAGCAATTCAATAAAATTCCTTTGTAACAGTGTTCCAGTGATGCCTCCTTTCAAAATTGAAAAACATTCCAACTTGAAGAGATTCAACAAGACAAAAGGTGATAGAAAATAGGGAACATGTCATAATTAGCCGTACAAAATAATTCTTAGAACCGAGATTCCCCTTTTTTATAGTAAAATTAAAAAAAAGTAGTCAAAAATAACTCAGGATCCCATTTAAGAAACAAGATCCTAATTTATATAAATTGGGATCTTGTTTAGTAAACTGGATCCTGAGTTATATAAATTAGGATCTCATTTATTAAATGGGATTCACTAGTAAATGGGATCTCGTTCCATTTTCAACAGGCAAATGGGAAACAAGATCCCATTTATAAAGAAAACGGGATCTCGTTTAGTAAACGAGATCCCATTTCTTCAAATTTGAAATGTAGGCCGAGTTTTTGCTTTTTTGATAGGTTTGAGAAAAGGTTTGGGGATCCAAACCTAGGCCCTGGACCTAGTTTGACTTGCAAGTTGAAGGTCCTAGCAATGTCACAAGAAAATAGCAAATTTGGGCATACGTTTGAAGACTTTTTTTGTAGAATTTTTTAGCGAAATTAAAACCCATTATAGATTAGACAGTGTAGATTCCAAATATGTAATTCTTTTTACAAATGGATTGTTTTTTTAATTTTTCATTTAATTTATGATTAAATAGGTCCATAAACTTCAATTATCAAAGTTTTTTAATATTTTAATAACTTTTTATGAACATAACATTTTCACGAACAGATTGCACGAAAGTGTACTTCAGACAATTCTTTTCATTTTTTTTTTCTTTCAAAAACTCAATGTTTAGGTCATCTTATGCATGTACATGAGGATTTTTTAAAACACCAAATATGGCCAATAAAAAATTAACAAAAAAATATTTAATAAAAAATTACAAAATATATGGAAGGCATGCTTTAGTGAGTTAAAAATCTTTTCCCAAAAGGATTTAAAAAATTATGATTATTTAGGTCAAAATATGGATGACATACATGTGCATGGTATGGTAAAAAAAATGATTTTTAAAGAGTGGTTTTTAGAAACACCTATTGAAAATCAATTTGTATCATCTGGGTATTGAAATAAATTACATATTTGGAAACTAGACTTTGAGTACTACATTTTATGATTAGTGAATTTTCTCAAGATTCCATCTCTAAGTGCTTCAAATTTTACTTGGTCAAATGTGTCAAATTCTGAAAATCAAGGAAAAAACTTCCACTAAATGGCCAAAAATTGGACTCAACTTCTTGCCAGCACCCATATGTCAAGTTCTTTAAGTGATGCCATATTTGAGATTATGAGTGATTTCCTCACCATTGAGGGTGTGTAATTTAGCATTGTGCAGAGGTTGGTTGTAGACTAACTCAGGGAAGTCTTCCTCATCCGTAACAATGTGGAGGAGGGGGTCATCTGAAAGATAATTGGCAAATACTTCTTGTCTCAGGTGCATGTGCACAACTCTGGTCTGTTGGAGCATTTCATTTACAATGTTGACCACACCTCTAGGATATTTGAATGGGGAATCCATGCTTTCGAGATCCTGGTAAGGCTAGTGTACCTTCCATATGTTTAGGATGCCCTGGCAGGTTTGTCTGTGCATACATGTGCAGGCCTGGTGGGCGATGTGATCTGCATCGCTACTGCATTGAGGAATGAATGAGCTAGTCAAGAAGTTTCCCTAATTTGTGCCAAACTAGAATGCAATATGATGGAAACCTTTTCCCACTACATCGATTCTAACAAAAATCTCTTTTCACTTGTGTAGATTGAATGTATGCAAGAAGTGATAGAGGGCATTAGGATCCTCATTCTTACCCCTTGTGTTGGAAACCTCCTTTTTGTGAAGTAATATAAATAATTTATATATATTTATCATCAATTATATATATCTTTTTGGCTTTTGAATCTATATTTTGTGATGTGAATGCTCCAAAAAATTCTTGGCTTTATCTCCACGTTTTCATTTTCATGTCTACAATATATCTCATTAGCTATGGATTTTGAATGTTATTATTTTTCCATAATAAGTTTTCTTCTGATAGCATTGTTTTCTTCTACAAATGAATTCTTGGAATAATAATATATTATTGCACAATGCACACGTATCAGATTCTAGGCATAGTTTTCAAAATATCTTCAGAGTCTTCCCTAGTTTTGAAATTGAGTTCATCACCCGCTACTCCAAATCAACCCTCAAAATGCTTTTAGGTTTCTCCTTTAGTGAACTCCAAAAAAAAGCTCAACTTTCTAAGGAATTTGCTGTGGGAATCATTAAGTTTTGGAAACCCTTTTAGGTGACAAAGGATTCAAATCTACCCAAAGTTTTTCCAAACCCTTTATCGTTTCTTCTTTTCCACCTTTGGTAAAATTTAGCAAATATGAAAACCATTTTGCAACTCAACACTTGAGCACAGCTTCTGAAAAGACCAAAACAAAGTAGATTTTAAGTTAGACTTCAAGGTTGTTAGGTGAGGGAGAGGTTTGAAAACTTGAGTGGCACCCGACGTAGGTTTACAAACTAGAATGAAAAGGTGACAAAAAGATACAATTTGATTCACTCCAAAGATAAGACACAATTTTTTTTAAGGGTGACCAAAAATTATGGAAATAGCTAGCTTTGACTGGGGATGAGGACTTTGAAGTACAAAGACATGAACCTAGACTAAAATTTTCACAGACCAAATTCTTATTCATTGGGAAATAGAGTCTGAACCATGAAATGGGACAAACCCCAAAATGAAAGGGCACTACACCAAACCAAAATGGAAAAAAAAAACAAAAGGAATATGTATAGGGTAGGGGACCCCTACAAAATAATGAGACCAAAACTAATCATACAAAGCCATTGACATGTTGGGGGAAGTACAACCCACTACAACCAAGGAAAACATGTTTGTGCCTTAATTGCATATACAAAGGTAACAAATGGAAACAATAAGGACTTACATGGTGAGCTATCCTTTATATTACACCTTCACCATTGGAAATATGCTTCCCATCATATATCTCAATCAATTCTTGTGTGGAAAGGCCTATAGTTATATATTCATCCACCACTCTAGGTAAGTTAACCTCCAAGGATGATCATTTAACTGATTGAGACAGAGAGTGATTGCAATCAATATGAATTTGAATTTGAATTGGCATGTGGGTGGGAAACATAGATCACACTATCACTTTCATTCAATGCAAATGTGCCACTACTCAAGGTAAACTCTGTAAGTACTATAACTCTACTTTCCTCTAGATGTACATCCTATAAATTTCTAGTCTTCCCTTCTAACTTGCAAATAAATGTGGCCTTCGATTGTAGGGATTGCTAATCAGGAACTTCTAAATTTTGATTCAAAGAATAAGAAGAATCATCTAACATAGAAATAACATCAACATGTGCCACATGTTTTGTTCTTTTCTTTTCTTCCAATTCAAACTCAAACTCAAAATCTCCATCATTCCTCCCACTATCTTTACTCTCATTAGAAATGTCAAGAAGGATAGGAGCAAGAAAAATCACATTCTCGAGTTCATGGGACTCGAACAAAGGATTATCTATAACCTTTAAATTTTTACCATGATTATTAGGGACATATACAATGTTAAAGTTACTTGATACATCTCTACGTTCAATGTCCTTACACTTTTTTGACTACTCACCATCTTGACCTTCCCTTTCAATCCGATCAACTAGCTCATCTACCTTGAAAATGGGAGCCTCAAACTTAGAGAGGGTGGAGTTTACCTAACTTACAGAGTTTGGTGGTTGTTCAATGCCTTTGTCTATCTAGATATAAGAAAAAGATACATTATGAGGATAAGTCCACCATCCTCATCTTCTGAATAGTCTGAATCTTCATCTTTATGTCCATAATGCTCGACAGACATTTCACTTCTATCATCAACTCTAGATATACCTAGAGTTCTTCTTCTTGAAACTGTCCATTCAAGTTGGAGTGATCAATTGCATAAGTAGGGGAATTTCCTTCACTTGAAATTATGTGACTTGAACCCTAGAGGGGTGATCCCACAAAGCTGGTTTAAAATTTCTGGGAGATTCTGATTTTTGCTAAAATCACATATTTTTAGAAAATATAATGATTCAAGCCTTTAAAAGTTTCATTTAAAGCATTCCAATTGAAGAGGGTTTGATCAAACTACCTTAGATAAAAACCCCTTGGATAGAACCCCACTAGTTTTAAACCATACCTATAATAGAGTCTCCTTTACACCTATCAAAATGCTGATAAAAAACAACTTTTGATTTACCTTTTGGGGGATCAAATGAATTCATTTAAAATTTATTTTTGTAAGTATGTAGTCCTTATTATAAGCTTCCCAAAAGTATAATTTTAAATAAATTTAATTTAATTATTATATTTATTTTTTATTTCTTGTGAATGTAGGTTTTTCACCAAAAATCAAACTCTTTGTTCTGCACATGTGGAAAAATAGAAGATTGTCAATTTTTTTTTTTGAAAAATATGAGTGCAGTAAATGTTGAAGTCCTTGATCCAAAAATAAAATAAAATTGAATTTCTATACATACAAAAAAATTTATGCGTTATATGGTCGAGCTATGTATGAATTGTAATTGGTTTGAATTCAAAACTTGATTAAAGAAAAAATATTCAATAAAAAACTATCTAACCAAGTGGAAGCACTTGATATCGGTGTTACAAATCTAAATTCAAAAGAATAAGAATTTTATCCTTCATGGAAAAAATATCATGCGTTATACAGTGAGTGTGACCTTTTTAAATTGTTGTTTTTTGAAAAAAACTAGTTTTCGAGGGAGATGGAAAAAGAAGTGCAATTTGATTCCAAAATTTTTGAAAAAAATATATTTAGAATCTATAGAAAAAATTTGTGAAACTCTAGTTTGCATCATCTTCAAATTCTTCACGGTTTAGCCGCTATAGGTGCCCAAAAGTGAAGATTTAGTAAAAAAAAATTATTTCAATGTCCAGTTTGGCCAAAAATTGTAAACCACTATTGTGGGATCACCTAGAGATGATGCTTCCAATAGATGATGTTTCAACTCTCAAATGATCAAAATATTTGGATAAGAGTAAATCATCCTCTATCCTTATGGCTTCAATATTTGTAACTTCAAAGTCAACCACCCTTCTCTATCTCAAAAGAAATTGTACCTTAGGGTGTAGAGCGGATGTGAAGGTAATCACCAAATTGGATTGAGTGGGAACATTGGGATGAGGAATCTATCTCAAGATTCTAGTGAACCTATCAACAAAGTTCCTCATGCTTTCGATTTCTCCCTTCCAAATTCTAAAAAGGGACCTTAATAGGGCAACTATATCAATGAATATTTTGAATCTTTCAATAAAATTTACTCTTCAGAACACCCCAATTAGTGATACATCCACCATCTAACCATCAGAACCAATCTACTACTTTACCAACCAGAGACTCTACAAAAAGTTGAACTACCATATTTTCTTCCATAAATCTAGAGATCCCATAAGCAAGTGTAAAAGCTTGGATGTGCTCCTCAGGATTTTACATTTCTTCCCCAATGAATTTTGGAAAATGTTCCCTGGATCCAATAGGAAGAGGTGGAAATTTGGGTAATGGTAATGGTCCAAAATGGGTCATCCATGGCAATGATGAAGCATAAGCCATCTAAGGAGGGTTGTGTAAATAAAGAGAACTTTATAATTCAGAGTTTCCAACCTCTATATAGGGAGAGATTATTCCCTTTCTACTTCAAAAACTTCTACTTTGAATTTATTCCTTATAGGTAAGTTTTGAACTAGAGGAAGATTTTAAACATGATTGGGGTGAGGTTGAGGGTGTGGGTACCAAACAATTTCCAACCTCAGATCTCTTTCCACTATTCTATGTGTTGGCCATTGTGCTATTTCTTCCTCTTCTTCAAGAACACAATTTGCTCTTCAATTTAATCAACAAAAATTCTTCTATACCTCCACACAAGAGTATTCAATTGTGAGATGATTTCCTCTTGTTCAACTGTAGCCCAATCTAAATCTAGCTACAAGATAGGAAAAATATTTTCATGTGGTAACACCATCTTTAATCATGATAAGGCAACCTTTGTAATTTCTACAAACTCCCAAGCAGAGACACCAAAAATCTATTGGTTGACAAATTTGTCCTTTAAATGATTAACTTAGATTGACTACATTCTTCCCAAAAGAAGAAAAAATCAATCACCAATATTTGGAGAGGCCACCATTGCATTGGTGATCTTCCTTTGAATTTTAGTTGAGGTAAAACTCCCTCTTATGATATAATTTTGATTTTTATGAATTTTATGAAATCATGGGCATGTTATTGACCAAAAAGTAGAAAAGGATTGAAATAACACCTATCCATGAAACATGAAATAGGGGTTTAAAATGATTTAGAATGACTAAGTTGAAAAGTAAATTGACAAACTATCAATATCATGACTCACATATCAGACTATCAATAGCAAGTTGATTCAACTCATAGAAATTTCAACATTCACTATAGATATATGAATAAAACACCAAAGAATAACAAATCCTCACAGGGAAGGAAAATCCATAACACCAGATCAAATCTCACATAATTTTTCATAAGCATTAAGTTTCATTCAAAATTCATCACTCGTAAACAATAAATATCTACAATAAATAATCAAAACTGCAAAATTGATCCTTCAATTAAGATCAATTCTCTCTTGTGCATCACAGTGCAAGGGGGATAAAAATTTTGGACCCTTGCAATGTCCAAATGAAATTTTTTTATAGTTTTAAAAGTATATTTCTATCAATATTTTCTTGAAAACAGATTCTTGAAAGAACGAAAATCGTTATCTAGCCGAATAAGCAACTTTTGGGAGACCAACTAATTTCTATCTGGTCATGACACATAGTCATTAATGACTATTTTAAGAGTGGTTATGATTGTGTCAGAATTTATGAGTGATAAGATGAGGGAATGAATCAATGCTCTCTATTTGCAGGCCTCGTGGCAACCTACTGGTATGAATAGTCTACAACTTCTCATTTCTGGTGGTTGATAATATACCACCTAAGATTATTTCCGTGAAAATATTTAAGTATAGGAGATTTATTCGATGCCAAAACCCACTTTACTAAATTAGCATCACATCACTTCGCTAAGCTCATTATTCTGAGGAAAATTGAGTGTCTTTTCTTATATTAATTGCCTCCAAGTGGACTCTACTAACTTACCCTTCCCAAATGTTCTATAAATTAGCTAAAGCACTTCTCATTTTGCATAATGATAATTACAGTCTCAGATATGTCGAGTTCTTCAAGTGATGTCATCTCTAAGATTAGGAATGTTTTCCTCACCATTGAGGGTGTGGAATGAGCATTGTGTTGAGGTCAAGGTTGTAGACTAACTCAGGGAAGTATTCCTCATCCACAGTAATGTGGAGGAGGGGGTCATCCGAAAGATAATTGGCGAACACTTCTTGTCTCAGGTGCATGTGCACAACTTTGGTCTGCTGGAGTATTTCATTTACAATGTTGTCTCCACCTCTGATAGATTTGAATGGGGAATCCATGCCGCTAAGTGCTTGGTGAGGCCAATGTATCGGCCATGTGTTGAGGATGCCCTAGGAGGTTTGTTTGTGCATTTGCTCATAGGTCTAGTGGGTGACATAATCTACATCGATACTATGTAGAGGAATGAATGAGATAGGCAAGTAGTTGCCCTACTCCATACCAGAGTAGAACATAATATGATGGAAACCTTTGCCCACTACGTCGAGTTTAACAAAAATCTCTTTTCACCTTCACAGATTGAACGTCTATAGGAAGTGATAGAGGGAATTAGGATCCTCACTTTTACCCTTTGTGCCTAAGACCCCTTGTGCTAGTAACCTCCTTTTTGTGATGTAATACAAATTATATATATATATTTGGCTTTTGAATCTATATTTTGTAATGTGAATACTCTAAAATATTCTCAGCTTTATCTCCATGTTTTCATTTTTCTACAATGCACTCTTTCATTTTCATGTCTACAATATATCTCATTAGCTATGGATTTTGAATGTTATTCTTTTTCTGTAATAAGTTCGCTTTTAATTGTGTTTTTTCTCTAGAAAATGAATTCTTGGAGTAATAATATATTACTGCTCAAATGTACGCATATCAAATTTTGGGAATTTTTTTCAAAATATCTTCGAAGTCCACCCTAGTTTTGAAACTAATTTCATCACTCGCTACTCCAAATCAACCCTCAAAATGCCTTTAAGTTTCTCCTTTAGTGAACTCCCCCAAAAAGAAGCTCTTAGGAAAGATGCTCAACTTTCAAAAGAATCCATTGTGGGAATAATTAAGTTTTGGAAACCCTGTCAAGAATCGACAAAGGTTTCAAAACTACCCAAAGTTTCGTCTAACCCTTTATCATTTCTTATTTTATTCCTTTGGTAAACTTTAGTAGATATGAAAACCCTTAAGAAACCCAACACTTACTCAAAACTTCCAAAAGGACCAACATAAAGTAGATTTTAAGTTGGACTTCAAGGTCGTTGAGTGAGGGAGAGGTTTGAAAACTTGAGCCATGCCCGACGTAGGTTTACAAACTAGAATGTAAAGGTGACAAAAGGTGATAAAAAGAAAGTTTGATTCACTTCAAAGATAGGATGTGATTTTTTTTAAGGGTGACCGAAAATAATAACACCCTATTAAAGGAATTTTGGATATTTTACCCTATCATGGGGTGATCCCACCATAGTGGTTTACAATTTTTGGCCAAACTGGACACTGATTTTTTTTAACTAAATCTTCACATTTGGGCACCTATAGTGATTAAACCATGAGGAATTTGAAGATGATGCAAACTAGAGTCTTGTCAAATTTTGTCTTAGATTTAAAAATATTTTTTTCAAAATTTTTGGAATCAGATTGCACTTCTTTTTCCATCTCCCATGAAAAATGGTTTTTTTCAAAAAATAGCATTTTAAAAAAGTGACGCACATCATATAATCTATAACTTGTTTTCCTTGAAAGATAAAATTCTAATTATTTCAAATTTATATTTTAACTCTGATATCTAGTGCTTCCAATTTGGTTAGATATTTTTATTGAATATTTTTTATTTAATCAAGTTTCAAAGTTTCCAAATCAATTACAATTCACATAATGCACTCCAAGATAACACACATAACTTTCACTTTCATATATTATCAGTGCACCTCTTGGTTGGATCAAGGACTCTAATATTTGGTGCACTCATATTTTTAATTTTTTTTTATAATATTTTATTTTTCCACATGTACAGAACAAAGAGTTTTGTTTTAGGTGAAAAACCCATATTTAATAAAACTTAAAAAAAATATCTAGATAATATAATCAAAACATATTAAAATTATATTCGTTGAATAGCTCGTTTTGAGGGGAACCTAATACCAGTTGGGTTTCTCGAGATCTCCTCCATTTTCTCATTCCCTCAAATCAAGCTCTCAAGTGCAAAATTTTGAGCAATTCTTAAGCCCTGAGAGGATGTGGGTGAAATGAGGGTTCTATTGAACCATTGTTTGGTTGAACATTAAAATAAATGTTCAAATAATGGGGGTTCTAATTAACTATTGTCAATCTCAAACCCATTTAACATACACAATAAAAATAGATTTGTACTGGTCTCATTGAACATGCTAATCATGTTCGGTCAAACCCCCTCTATTAAAAATTAATATTTAATATAAATATAAATATAAATTATATTCTTTTTAAATATAATAACTAATATACTTATTATTGCAATATATTTTAATAATTATATTATTATTATAATATATAACTATTATTATAATATTAAAAGTATATAATTAAAAAATATCTATATTATTATTATAATATTAAAAGTATATAGTTAAAAACTATATATTAATTTTTTCTAATCATGGCTTTTCAAATCTTGGATTTTCAAGCTCAACACGAGTGTCATGAAAATTCTCTCCTCAGGTAGGATAATGAGAAGCTTCGCTTGGAGAACATGGCAATTAAAGAAGCCATGAGAAATCCCATATGCACCAACTGTAGAGCACCTGTTGTTATTGTAGAGGTCAGTCTTCAAGAGCAGCAACTATGTATTGAGAATATTCGGTTGAAAGATGAGGTTCGTTTGCATAGCCTAACTAATTTGATGATCTGCATATTCCAAATTTTTGTATTCTCAAAATTTAAATTGTGGTTAAAAGGATTATGAGTCACTCCTTTTTTAGTTGTTCCTATTATGATTCTAATGTATTTACAACCCTACGAACCTCCTAGATTTTATTTTCTCTAGAAATATTTTTAGTGCAGTGATTTTCCCACAATGATGAAATTGCTTCATATCATATAGTGTATATAAGATTTAGAGACCCAAAAGGTTATTTTATTCTGATGCTTTAAATCACCTAAGCAATGAAGTTGAAGATTAGTTAACTTTGTGCTTATGGGTATTCTTTAACTATTCTTATGTTTTTTTCAATGGGCTTGCATGGATTTTTTCAGCTGGAGAGAATGGCAAGTATGGCTGAAAATATTTATGGAAGGCCCATATCATTAAATTGAGAGAGAGATATGGAGGGAGTGGGAGAGAAAGGGAGCGTGGGGGTAGGAGGGAGAGACTTGAGAGAGAGAGGGGGGAGTGGGAGAGAGATAAAGGGTGGGTATAAGGGCTTAGGGTTTAAGGGGTTGGCCACAGAGGGAGAGGAGAGGGGTAGGAGGGAGAGACTTGAAAAGAGAGAGGGGGAGTGGGAGAGAGATAATGGGTAGGGGTCCTAGGGCTCTAAGGGTTAAGGGTAGAGGAGCTCCTAAGAGGGAGAGTGGGTGGTGGATCTGAGAGATCTTCAAGAGAGAGGGGAGGGAGAGATGGCAGGGAGAGAAGGTTTAGGGCCTAAGGGCCATGGCAGAGGAGGAGGAGAGGTGTGGTGGAGGGAGAGACTTGAGAGAGATAGGGGAGGAGAGAGATAAAGGGTAGGTGTACAAGGTTTGTGGTTTAAGGGTTAAGGTAGAGGGGAGAGGAGAGGGGTGAGGGAGAGACTTGAGAGAGAGAGGGGGGGAAGGGAGAGAGAGAAAGGGTATTTAAGTGTTTAGGTAGAGGGAGAGGAGTAGGGTGGTAGGAGAGACCTGAGAGAGAGGGGAATGGGAGAGAGATAAAGGGTATGGGGTGCACATGTTTAGGGAATAAGGTTAAGGGTAGAGGGGAGAGAGGGAGGGGGTAGGAGGGAGAGACTTGAGAGAGAGAGGGGGAGTGGGGAGAGAGACAAAGGGTAGGGTTTTACAATAGGGTAGAGGGGAGAGAGGGAGAGGGGTGGGAGGGAGAGACTTGAGAGAGAGGGGGAGTGGGAGAGAGATAAAGGGTAGGTGTACAAGGGTGTAGGGTTTAAGGGTTAAGGGTAGAGGGGAGAGAGGGAGAGGGGGTAGGAGGGAGATACTTGAAAGAGAGAGGGGGGCAGTGGGAGAGAGATAAAGGGTAGGGGGTACTAGGGTTTAAGGGTTAAGGGTAGATGAGAGAGAGGGAGAGTGGGTAGGAGGGAGAGACTTTCAAGAGAGATAGGGGGAGTGGGAGAGAGATAGAGGGTAGGGGTAGGAAGGTTTTAGGGGTTTATGGCACATGGCAGAGGGAGAGGGAGAGGGGTAGGAGGGAGAGACTGGAGAGAGAGAGAGAGGGAGTGGAGAGATATGGGGTGGTGAAAAAAGTGGCTTAGGGTTTATGTTAAGGGTAGAGGGGAGAGGGAGAGGGGGTAGGGAGGGGTAGACTTGGAGAGAGAGAGGTGGGGAAATGGAGAGAGATAAATGGTAGGGAAGGGAAGCAGGTAGAGGGAGAGAGAGGAAAGAGAGACAAGAGAGAGAGAGGGGGGGAGTGGAGAAAGAGAGGTTAGGGGCAGGGGAACAGGAAAGGAAGGAATGGATGAAAGGAGAGAAAATACATGGTAATGGAATGGAAAGAGTGGATGCATGGAAATAATGGAGTGGAATGGCAGTGGTGGCAGGAATATAAGTTGTATATAATTGTAATTTAGGAAAAATGATTTTAAAAAACTTCACCACGTTTCAAATAAGGATTGAAAGCATATATATGGGTTTACATGCAACCAAAAAAATTGAGAGATGATGCTATCAAAGATTCTTGAACTTAAGAATTTTCCATGGAACAAATATGTACATATAATTGAAATTTAGGAAAAATGAATTTAAAAAAGTCCATTACATTTCAAATAAGGATTGAAAGCATATATATGGGTTTACATGCAACCAAAAAAAGTGAAAGATGATGCTATCAAAGATTCTTGAACTTAATAATTTTCCATGGAACAAATATGTACATATAATGGTAATTTACACAAAATGATTTTAAAAATCTACTACATTTCAAATAAGGATTGAAAGCATATATATGGGTTTACATGCAACTAAAAAAAGTGAGAGATGATGCTATCAAAAATTCTTGAACTTAAGAATTTTCCATGGAACAAATATGTACATATAATTGTAATTTACACAAAATGATTTACAACTATGTACAAGTTACTATAAGTTCTCATTTGAGCATGTATAGGGTTACAAGTGAACTTGAAAACCATGGATATAATCTAAGTCAAAGATTTTGGTTCAAATTTCCTTCAATAACACATGTAGAATTTTTTTGATGATCATCACTTTCATCTAGTTCCATTTTCTTCTAATTTCACGGCATGTGGAACTGCATGAAGATGTAGAGCGTAGCAATTATTAAGTACTTATTGGATATAGCTTGTTATCGCTGGATAGTCAACAAAATGAATCCCATGTTGAACAACTTTTGACTTGTTTTAGATATGTCCCTTTGTACTACAATGTAACCTCGCATGGTAAACATGAACTTAAGGTAAAGACATAAGAACGGTGCAAAATTTGCTCAAGGTTTGTACACATATATTTAATGTTTATAATGTAATGTGCACATGCTAATACAATGTATATAAAATTTGAAATTCAAACTCACATGTGGGAAATGATATCTATCACTTGTTTCAGGTTGTGTTGGCTTATTCTCTTTGCAATGCAATAAATAATAGCTAACACCTTCGATGTTTCCAGGCTCTACTATGACTGCAAAAATATCTCCTGTACACCAAACTTACACAAAAAAATTCTTAAAAAATTAGAAATGTCTCTAAATATCATTAACTAGATATATATAATATTTAAATTATTGAAAACTTACACATGTGTACCTTTCCTAACCATTCCTGAAATATGGTCATAATCAATTAAAATCAAAGGAATGTCTTCAAATCTTTCTTCCTTGTTTTCATCATATGTTTCTAAAACAACTAGTGGCACCATATCCCATTTACCAACATATCCAAGTTCTTGATTGTTGCATGCATAATAAAAGTTTCCCTTAATGCACTCAATGCAAAAACAAGAGTAATCCCTTGTGTCTAATATCCATCCATGGCAACTATCTAAACTCCTAACACAATGCAAAGATCTGTTTTTTTCTACCCTCTTGCATCCATGCATTGATCTTCTATCCACACCTAGATACATATGTACAACAAAAAACTTATGTGAACAAATATGTATATATATATTTTAAATCTAAATAAATTCAAATTTTTGATTTAATGTAATTTATACATACCTGATATCTCCCAAAACACTCTATGTGGAATGTGTTAGTTTGTTCTTGAAGATGTGCTAACCACATTTGATGCAAAGTGTTTCTTGCACCATTCAACAACATCATGTGCATTGTCTAGAAAATCTTTTGGATAACTCATTTGATGCTTTCTTAAAGCTCATTTGATGCAAGCTCCTGCTCCATCATGCTCACCCTTTCCAAGCCCACTCTAAAAAAAACTCCAAATATGTGGTATTTTTTAGATTTTATGATATCTACAAAGTGCATAGAATGGCCGTGAAGATTTGAATTATGTCACACATCCATCTGACCATACAAAATGATTTTCAAAATTTACACCCCTGCTTCTCAAATTCTCAAAAAATATTGTAAAGCAATGTTGGACAAAAAGTGTGGCATTCTCTTTATCATCACCAATATAAAAGTGATATTCTTTCTTAATGGCTCATTCTTCATCTGTACTCTCAACACCATCCAATTCTGACTATGCATGTTGATAACACACATGAACCATAATAGTGATCTGCTTTGAAAAGTAATACTTTGATTGAATCTCCTTTTGATGTACAAAGGAGTAATTTTCTACAAAGTCAACTACTAATAGAACTGTTCCACGTGGGAAAGTATCTCTCAATGTTTGGAGTTGTTGTGCTTGCCACTTAGAAAAAAAGGAATGTTGTATGTATGGTCATATCAATTTTGAAAATCTTCCATTAAATTTTCCAACAATCTCCTCTTCTACATAGTCAACCTTGTGATTCTTTTCCCAAAAATTTGTTTTGCAACTCTTACATACTCTCAGCACTGGTGTGAGTAAAATCAAATAACTAATAAAACTACACAATCAATGAAACATTACATCAAAGACATTCAAATAACAATCTATGAGAAATTGAAACAAATAAACTCTAAAATAGTACTTTTTACCTCTGTAATTTACTATCTTTGTTAGGTCAAGATCCCTATTCTTGAAGGAAATTTAGCCAAATTTCCACATGTCTCAAATTCCTTTTTATGTACTTTTATTTGAGGTCCATTTTCATGATCAAGATAATATAGACTATGAAAAATCCTTCATGGAGGTGCATTTTGAAACCCACATCTTTCTTTCTCTCATCTCTTCAAAACACTGGTAGTAGAGATCTAAATTCAATATGATAACGACAATAACAAGTTTCAAAAAACTTGTTTATCTTCACATAATATGGCTTTAACCTTTGAAACATTGTTTTCCCAATCTTTATATGAGGATATGCATTACAAAAGTTCATATACATCTCAAATTGTGCTATGTCTAGCCAATGTTTGATATGATTTTCATAAATACTAGGTCCAATCCTGTATCTCATAACATCTCTAGTATTTGTTGATGGATGAGTCTAATCATGCCAAAAACCTAAGACCAAGTTCCTAACAACATCTTCAATCCCGCTAATGGGAGCTCTACATAATTGCCCACTGCTTCTAAAATCTCTATATTCAAAAATTTTCAAGTATTTTATCAATGTCGTTCTACTATAACCAATTTCAATTGTAAGTGCATACATTTTTCTTTTTCTTGCTATATCTTGATGTATAATAGATGTCAACATCACCCTTCTTGTAGTGGTCTTATCCATTGATCGAGATCCTTTCCCAATGGAATCTAAACCCTTTTTAACATTTTGAACAACATCCTTTTGTAATCCCATGTTTTTCTTCTTATTTGATGCCGAATGTACACCCAATAATTGTAATGACTCTTTGAGCTCATCATGAAGAAGTAAACGTGATAACAAATGGGTTTTTTCAAGTGTATCAAGATGATTGATCATTCCATTTATAGATTTAGTCATTGACCTCTTTCTCTTATTATAAGGCTGGTTGGCATAATATTTCAGTTTCTCCATATCCATTTCAAGTAAATGATCTAAATTTCTATGAGAAATTTGTTTCCTCACCTTCTTAGCTAGTTTTATATGCTCATCCATACCAGTAGGAGGAAGTGATCCTGACCCCTCTCCAACATGCATCATTTGAACTTGTGCCTCCTCCCTATCTTCAAGGACCATGCGTTCTTGAGCGGACTCATTTGATCCAATGTCTAGATTTGGCTCGACTTGAGCATGAAAACTTCCTGCTTGTTGAGCCCTTCCTACATGTCACAAAATATTTTGCAAAAAAAAGTGAGAGATGATGTTATATAAGTGAAGTTTATGTATTCAAGCAAACAAACTGATAAGACATGATGCTATAAGTGAGAGAAGTTTCTACTAGTTTTATATGCTCATCCATACCAGTAGAAGGAAGTGATCTTGACCCCTCTACAACAAGAATTGTTTGAACTCGGGTCTCCTCCCTAACTTCAAAGTCCATGTGTTCTTCAACGGATTCATTTGATCCAATATCTAGATTTGGCTCGACTCCAGCTTGAGGAATCCCTAGAGCATAAAACATAAAAATAATGAGAAAATTGAAATGATGAAAAGAAAATACCAAAGAAACAAAACAACTACATGCACATGTATGAAAAAAAATCCATAAATGCATAGCCAAGGATAGGATACACATAGGTGAAATTCCATGCCAAGCATCAAAGTTTGAGGATTATGCATTCAAGTGACTTAGAACTTTTAGGCTAGTGATATAGCAAAGGAAATCCTTAGAGTATAACAAAGTGATCCAAAGAACCCCAAAAAAATTGGGCTATAAGATGTTTCAAGGTTTCAAATAAATTTCCAATATCATGCTAAGATGAAAAAAGTTAAAAATTTATAGGACATAAAACACAACCCAAATAATCAACTAAAACCAAACACAAATATTGAAACAAAAAGAATTGGCTTAAGGAATTGGAGTCAAGGATTAGATAAACATTGCAAATTGCATGACCAAGATGACTTGAGGACACTTAAAAGTACTTATAGTCATTCAAGTGCAATAAAACTTGAAAGTTTGAAAAAGCACAAAATAAGTTCAAAATGAAGAAGAAAAGAAAGACAGTATAAAAACAAGACCTAATAAAAATGAAAAGGAAACAAAGAAACAAAAAATGTAAAGGGGAGTCTTTATATTGTCCAAGAAAAATGAGACATATGTGCAAGGACAAAAAATCTCTCCTATTCTTTCAATTAGGATTTCTTGGTCTTGAATCTATATCTCCACAGTGAAATCTTACAAAAACTTCAAGATGGATAATTGTAAACTAATAGGCACTCCAATAAATGATGGTAAGAAACCTTCAAAACAAATGTGTGTTAAGACATAAAAAGAATAATCTATCATATAACTATTATTCCTTGGCACCATATAGCTTGAGTTTTGATGTATACATGTGCTAGTCTCTAGAAAACCTGACATTGCATCGAATTTAAGTATAATTTGAGTTCTAATTTTCAAATAATTCTAGAGCTTAGAATTGGGCATTTATTAAAATATTTAAAAAATATTTTTAAGGAACTATTGATCATTAGATTAAATTCAATGGGAGTTTAGAAAAATCTTAAGCTAATTAGATGTTGCAATGTAGATTGGATAGGGGATATTGATCACCAAATATCAACATTAGAATGTTACTTCATTGTACATGAAGGTGTAGTTTCATGAATAATTAAGAAAAAATAATGGTTTCTTTCAAAGTGCAAAGTTAGAATATATAGGAATTTGCAAATCCATAAAATAATTAATGTGGCTGAAAAAATTATGAAAATCAAAGTGGCATAGTGAGGGACACAAAATTTAAGGTTTCATTGGAGAACTAAGCATGTATTGAAGTACACTATCATTTACCTCATGAACAAAGTAAAGAGAAAATTGTGTAGATGCAATACTCAACAATGATAATGTGATGACAAAAACATTAAACAAAGGTATTGGTAAGAGATAAGTGTAAGGTTTGTAGGGAAGGATTTAATGTAAAATATTTTAGTTTAAGAGTAAATTTTAAGTTGGGGTATTGTAAGTTGAAAAATGGTCATACATTAAACATTTCTAATTTTAATAAGAAAGCCAATGCAAAATGTATCCACATACAAATTTATGTTTAGGTGTACTAACCAAATTATTGGGTGGAGTAATGCACATTATGGATTCCATCCCATCAAATGAATACTCATGTTTTTTCAAAGTAAAAGTCCTAAACACACACTTGAGAGTGAGAGAGAGAAGAAACAAGCATCTACCTTGTTTCTTTCTATGATAATTTTCCAAGTTATGTTCACAATCTCTTTGTTCTTCTTCTTTGACAATTTTCGTTGAGACGCATTTTTTCTTTTTCTTTGTTGTCCCATTTTCTTCTTCAACTTAAAGATGACTCTAAACAAGTCCTCTACTAACTTAGTTAAATTATCCTCCAAATTTTTCCTTGATTGATAAAAATGAAAAGTTGTCCAGCTCCAATATTTGCCTCCTTGATAAATGTGCAAAAACTTCTCCAAAATCTGTGCTCCAAGTGATATAAATGAGAATTAATCTTGCAATTTGATATCCGTAATAATGAAAAATAAGCTTCTATTTATATGCATATGGGATGGGAAAATAGTTATTCTAGTGTACATGGAATAACTAGATCCTAGTTTAAATGAATCAAGTAGTAAACAAACAAGTTATTTCATTGTGGAGTTTGTTGTTATTTAATTCATAGGTATGCACAACATATCTATGAATTTTAGAATTTTGTTAAAGTATCAAAAATGTATATTAGAGGTATAATTTGAATTGAATTTTCTTAATTATATTTGAATTGAATTTCAAGTTTCTTGTCAAAAATGTATAATAGAGGTATAATTTGAATTAAATTTTCTTAATTATATTTGGATTGAATTTCAAGTTACTTGTCAAAAATGTATAATCTAGAGGTATAATTTGAATTGAATTTCAAGTTACTTGGCAAAAAGATTATATCTTGTTCTCAACTCAATGGTTCATGTTGCTTAAGTCATTTAAAAAAATATATTTATTGTGATCAACATGAATGAACTTAATTATAAAGTGGCATTGATTTCCATAAAATTCTACTAGAGATCAAATGTATATTGAATATAAGGAAATGTAAGTTGTAAGAGATCATAAAATAAGAAAACATGTATGTATATTGAATATTTAAAGAAAATACATACATATATTATGTGTAAATATGTTTAAACCATATGTCACATACATACATGTAGTTGGATTCAACAAGCAAATATAACAATATATTATAAGAAAGAGGCAAATGTATGTATATATCATATAAGAAATATATGTACATACTCATATAAGCAAAATGTAAATTAAAGATCATCAAATATCGAATACTAAAGATCAACAAATAAGCAAATGTATGTATATCATATAAGCAAATTTAAGTTAGAGATCATCAAATCTCAAATACTAAAGATCATCATGTATAAGCAAATACATGTGGTAAAGATCATAAATCTAGTGTGCATGGCCTAATATGAATGTCTACTCCTAGTTGAATGGCCATATGAATGAGAACGGTCCTTCTCTGATGGATGTGCTGAGGCCTGCAAATAAAATTATGTACAAGATGTGTTAAATACATATAATTTATATTAAATAAATTTTATGAAAGTTATTTTTAAATGAACTTGTATTTTTAAATATCAATCTAGATCTATGCATACATAAATATTGCATGTACATATACATGTGTGATTATATAAAAATTTAAAACTCACATGTCCACTAGCAGCAGATTCATCCATAGAGTTGCATTGATCATGCACATGATCTGGACCAAGGCTAGGAGTGATATGTGGTATGTCCACCTGTAACAATATATATACATGTATATATCAACTTACATGAATATCTAGTTAAAATAAATAAATAATAATAATGAAAAAAGAATTGAAACATGCACATGCACACTTACATGCACATCATCTAATATCGGATGACCTAAGTCCTTTGAAACGGTCGCCTCCACCATATCCACCAAATGGTCAAGTGATGAATCAACATCTGCATCCATCTGATCTATCCCATGTCATGCCATAAATGATGAATGTAGAGGACTATGAAGGTGAGATGGCATTGGCGATGATGAACCAGAACCAATCAACATATCAATAAAACCCATAGTCTATGTAGCTGATGCAGGAGCATCCAGTGGTGTAAGGGCAATCTTGCATCACCTAAAAATAGTTAAATTTCAAGTTTCTTGGTTTTTAGATGTTTTTACATTTTTGGATACCCTTTTTGTCATAATGAAATTCCCAATTTATGGTTTTTATTTTCTATTCCTGGGTTGAAAGATATTATAGTTTTAATTTCCCAGATTTGCATCTGAAAATCT
>VDFB02264097.1:0-27771 GCA_007258455.2 Sequoia sempervirens | reverse complement strand
AAATATTGCTATGCCCACTACTAGTTTGAAAAGTGATAATGAGATCAAGGATTATGAGAATAATGGAAAAGAAAGAAATTTTGTCTTGAGTTGACTTTCTGATTTAGAACTTGGGAAAGTGATAAGTCTCAAAATTGCTAAAGAGATCTAGGTAAATGTTGATGGTGTTTTTTGCACAACAACAACTCAGACAAGATACAAGTATCCTATCTCTCTTGAAAGGTAAATCTCTATCAGCAAGCCTCAAGAAATAACCCCAAGGTCTCTAGTGTCAGGTCTTGACAATGCATAAACAACTCAATGATAATGTGAAAATGTTGGTAATCATAAAGGGATCTTACAAGTGAACAATGTTGGAAGTGTACTTTCATCAGATGTAACAATATGGTGATGCCTTCAACCCTAAAACTAACCCAGATTCAAAATAAACAACAAAAGAGATAAGGGTTTAGAGAGATTTCTAAGACTAAAACCTAAGATTAGTCACAACAATGATGAATGTTGCAAATGGACAAATCCCCAATGAAACCAATCTCTGCTTGATCAGTGACAGACCCACAACTCCACATAAATGGTACAATCTTCTATGGAAACTAAATATTTTTAGACCATAAATATTCATCCATACACACAAGAATTGGCACAATATGAACAAACATTTACAGTTGAACTAAGCACAAAAATGAGGCCCAAACTAACTTTACACAACAATCTACAATCAACAAATTGCTAAAAGTATGGACCAGAGATCGATCAACATCATTAGAATTTCACCATTATTGCAAAAGAACTGAGAACTAACATCTAACATATGAGAATCAAGAACAAGAAACCATAAACAGTCAAAGTGTAACACAAAGTTTTCCAAATCAACAATCCAATTGCATTACTTCTCCAACATTACATAAAAATTTCAAGTCTCTCCTCTCCTACAGCTACTGACTTCTCTAACTTAGCCAATTTTGGCTTTTACAGTCTCTAATCAGTTATTCTAACCCCTAAATCTAACCCCCTTACAAATGAGAAGGCACTGGCCTTTTATAGAAAATTACATTTTGAATCAATGGCCAAAATTTAATTCATCCAATGACTGCAATTGCACTTCTAGAAGCATCAAGTTGTTACATTTAATTTGGGAGCTCATGGTACATCAT
Organism: Sequoia sempervirens; assembly: GCA_007258455.2. Taxonomy (NCBI): domain Eukaryota; kingdom Viridiplantae; phylum Streptophyta; class Pinopsida; order Cupressales; family Cupressaceae; genus Sequoia; species Sequoia sempervirens. The sequence continues at coordinate 26,617 of VDFB02264097.1, read as the reverse complement.
CATCCAATTGCATAAAAGCAATTACATCATGGAACAATGAGAAAACAATATTATGTCAGCTTTTCATTAATGAAAATTCTTATTGGAGGATGAAATCAACTTCACATTTCTTCCAGAAACTCTTTCCAACTATAAACAGTTTGGGCACGGATTCTTATGTAGGCCCCACTTTTAATATTTGAATTGAACTCTTCCAGATTTCCCTTTTGACACGAATCCATCTGCAAGTCCCCCTTTTAATATTTGTTTAATCCTGAAAAATAGATATCATCATTAGTAGCTCACATGTTAAAAATCCAATCCAAATTAAACTTTCCATTTTCAGAAATTTTCCATTTTTGAAATTTTTTTCTCCATCTCAAGAATTTCATTTTCGGGAACATTTTAAAATTTCAAGAAAAAATTTCCATTTTTGAAAAAAAAATGGTTTTGAAAATTTCTAGATTTTGAAGGGTCATGAAAATTTAGAGTTTCCATCGAGGAAATGCCGAATTCCATACAAGGTCAAAATCCCTAAACCTCAACTTTGTTTTTCTAGAAAATTTTCAAAATTCCAAAAGCAACCACTTACAATTTTAGGTCCTCTATCCATGGGTGCAAAAAGAAAAATTCCATTTTGGAAATTTTTGGGATTTTGAGGGTCTTGGAAATTTCCAAAAATGAAAATTTCGAGGATTTCCATCAGGGATAGAAATCCCCCAATTCCCTACAGGGTCAAAATCCCCTAAACTCCATAACTTTTTTCCTAGAAGGAATTTTAAAAAAATTCAAAAAGCACCTCAGCCTAATTTTTTGTCCTCTATCTACGGGTGCAAAAAAAAATTACATATAACATTGAAAATTCACTTCAAAATCCTCATTTTCAAATTCTAAGATAGGTGAATTTCCCCTAGAGCCTCAAAATATTGCCTCCATCAAACCTAGTCTAGAACTAATCCCAAAATAACCTCCCAAGAAGAGAAAAACCAAAATTTGACCAAGCCAAGAGGCATAGATGCAAAAGAAAAAAGAGGGTCCCGCCTCTGGTGGGGCGTGTGTGCAAAAATTGCGCAATAGTAAAGTTGCAGAGCATTTATGAAGGAGATGATAAGGTCAAGTAAGCAAAGATGCAAAACTAAAAAGCCAAATTTGAAACCCTATGGATGTCAAAAGATGAAGATATTACAGCCTACATGCTCAAGGTAGATGAAATTGTCAATTCCATCAATGGTCTTGGTGGAAAGTTGGAAGAAAGTGAAGTGAAAAAGGTATTAACTCTTCCTAAATCTTATAGTGATAAAGTTTATACTATTGAGGAAGCTTAGAGTTTGGATCAATATTATAGAGATCAAATTTTTGGTGCCTTGATTACTTTTGAATTAAGAGAGTTTAACAAAGATGTTGCAAAGAAATAAATTTCTTTTAAATTTAGCAAGAAAGCGAAGGATGATGAATCAGATTTAGATGATCTTGATGATGTGGAAGCAAACTTTGTAAGGACATTGAAAAGTATGATGGTGTTCTTGTTAAGTTTGGTGATGATACATGTGCTAAGATCTATGGAAAAAGGTTCAATTAGTTTTGATGGAAAGCATAAGATAGATGATGCTATTTATGTCAAGGGTCTCTAGCACAATATTCTTAGTGTAGGGAAAATATATAGAAGAGGATACAATTTGGTGTTTTAGGATGATGGTTGTGAGATTAGAAAAGGAAGCTCCAAAACTTTGGTTGTTGTAGGAACAAGGTGGTGCAAGAGCACCTGTTTGATTACATGCCTCCATGAGGCCATATTGTATAAATTCATTATATTAGGTGTTTTAATGTTGTAATAAGGTTTATAAAACCATTTTAGAGGTGTTTGAGTCTTAGGAAGTCATATTTTAAGTCATTTTTCAAATAATGTTTAAAGTCGTTCCATATTGTAAAATTTGTACAAGTTGCTCAAGAAAGTTGTCAAGCAACTTGTCAAAAAGTGTCATTAAGGTGTTTTGTCTATAAAATAATCAAAAGGTGGTTAAAAATAGTTGGTTTTGGTTGGAAATGTATAAATACACCCTCCAAAACTCGAATTGGGTGTTGGAGACATTATTTTTGAAGTTTGATGAATGGCAACCTCAAATTTTATGTGCATTTTCTAATTTTTACATTGTTTTTAGGATGAAGTTGTGTTTTTTATGGCTTGGTATGGATACAAATAATGGAGAATCATATATGGATGGAAATATCTCTATTTCTATTTTCCAATTCTTTCTGTCTCATTGAATTTTATTGAGTTTTGTGAGAGATATGACTAATTTGGTGAGACTACCCTATTCTAACAACATTGTACAAAATTTATAGTCTGAAAAATGCGATGGTATGGATTGTAAATTCTATATTTTGGATCTAAAACCAATTTTATTTTGTTTTAATGTGAATTTTCTTTCATTTTCTTCAATTCTCATCAAATTTCATTAAGATTTGAATAAGTTATGACCATTTTTGTGAGTGCAGGTCTAAACCCTACCTAGGGTTTGCAGTTTTGGGAAAAAGCAATAACTTTCTTTTCTACCTGTTGGATCTTTATACAAATTAGAGGAAATATCTATAACTATGTTCTCTTCAATCTCACCAGAGAGATTGGATTTATTCTTTGTTTTTTAAAAGTTATTAATGATTTTTCGTTGCACTAAATTGTGGGTTGTCATGACAATGTTTCCAATGTGATATAGAATGCCTAATAGCATGTGTTATACAAAGATTGTTTTGAATTATTATTGAAGGTTTGTGAGATGTGTTGTTGAATCCTCCTAGCTCTGTATAAAATTGGTATCAGAGCCCAACAAGGTTTGGGTAGAGGAAGAGTTTTTTTTTGTGGTTGTGGTTGTGGTTGTGTGTTGTGTTGTGCAGGTTGAGGAAAGAACCTGATTGCCTAGGTGAGGCACAGTGAAGTGGAAGCAAGGAGAGACTTGCTTGTGGAGATGGATTTTTTGAGAAGATGTTTGCAGGCAGAGGAGGAAAGGGAGAGACAAGAAATGATTGACAAAGAGATAGCTGAGTTAAAGCAAGAGATAAGGAGAAGTGAAGCAGAGTTCAATGATTTTTATGTAGATTCTATGATGAAGATGGAACATTGGATTAGACAAGCAAAAAGTTGGCACTTGAAAGTTAAGAAGAAGGTAGTATCACATATTCAAATGCTAATGAAAATGAGAGAAATTGCACCTGATGTGAAGACAAAAGAACCATTGATGGAAGAAGGTAATGAACAAGCAAAGGTGTATGAAGAAGATGATTTTTGGAAAAAGTTTGCAACCATTGAAGAAGAATGGGATAGTAAGGTTGGTAACAAACAAGAGGGAGAGGAACTCATCAAGGTAGAGGAAGACAAGGACATTGAGGTTGCAAGTGAATTGGTGTTAAGATTGGATAAGTTGGTCATGGGTGAAGAGGAGTTTGAAGCACAAGAAGACAAGGAGGAGGCCTCAAGGTCACATTATTTTATCTCTAATTTTTCTTTGGATTATGTATGTGCAGGTTATGAAGGACAAGGAAAAGTATATGATGATATGATAGAGTTTTGGGACCTCCAAGCTGCAAGGATGATTGATAGAACAAGACATAAGAAGAAGAAAAGGAAAAAAAGACCAAAGGAGGTTGAAAAGACAAAGGAAAAGGTACAAAGTAACTAGAAGACCAGGAAGAAGACAATTCAAAGGGGCTTGAATTATTTTACCCCCGGGAGTTTGGTGCAAGAGCACCTGTTTGATTGCATGCCTCCATGAGGCCATATTGTATAAATTCATTATATTAGGTGTTTTAATGTTGTAATAAGGTTTATCAAACTATTTTAGAGGTTTTTGAGACTTAGGAAGTCATATTTTAAGTCATTTTTCAAATAATGTTTAAAGTCGTTCCATATTGTAAAATTTGTACAAGTTGCTCAAGAAAGTTGTCAAACAACTTGTCAAAAAGTGTCATTAAGATGTTTTGTCTATAAAATAATCAAAAGGAGGTTTCAAATAATTTTTTTTGGTTGGAAATGTATAAATACACCCTCCAAAACTAGAATTGGGGGTTGGAGACATTATTTTTGAAGTTTGATGAATGACAACCTCAAATTTTATGTGCATTTTCTGATTTTTACATTGTTTCTAGAATGAAGTTGTACTTTGTATGGCTTGGTATGGATACAAATAATTGAGTATCATATATAGATGAAAATATATTTGTTTCTAGTTTCCAATTCTTTCTGTCTCATTGAATTTTATTGAGTTTTGTGAGAGATATGACTAATTTGGTGAGACTGCCCTATTCTAACAACATTGTGCAGAATTTGTAGTCTGAAAAATGTGATCGTATAGATTGTAAAGTCTATATTTTGGATCTGAAACCAATTGGATTTTTTTTCCATGAGAATCTACTTTCATTTTCTTCAAGTATCATCAAATTTCATTAATATTTGAATAAGTTATGACCATTTTTATGATGGCAGGTCTGAACCCTACCCGGGGTTTGCAGTTTTGCGAAAAATGCAATAATTTTTTTTATACCATTGGATCTTCATACAAATTAGAGGAAATATCTATAACTGTGTTTTCTTAAATCTCACCAAAGAGATTTACTTTATTATTTGTTTTTTAAAAGTTATTAATGATTTTTCGTTGCATTAAATTATGGGTTGTCATGGCAATGTTTCCAATGTGATATAGAATGCCTAATAGCATGTGTTATACAAAGATTGTTTGAATTATTATAGAAGGTTTGTGAGATGTGTTGTTGAATCCTCCTAGCTCTACATCACAAGGACAAAAGGAAATGTTTATCGGCTCAAAGGTGGTGGTGTCAAGTGCTTTATGTCAAAAATCAATGAAAGTTGCCTATGACATAGAAGAATGTGTCACATCAATTTTGATATCCAAGTGAATATTAGTTCTACTGATGCTGTGAGAGATCTGCCAAGGATTACAAAGAATATCAATGCAATCTGTAAAGGATGTCAGCTTGGAAAGTAGATAAATAAGAGGTTCAGAACTAAAGAATAATCTACTACAAGACCTTTGGAGTTGGTGCATACATACCTATGTAGACCTACCAGAACAATAAGCTCTCAAGGTGATAGGTATTTTATATTATTGATAAATAATTTCTTTAGAATGACTTGGGTGACATTTCTTAAAGAAAAATTAGAAGCTTTAGATAAGTTTAAATCATTTAAATCTATGGTTGAGAATGAAATGGATTTTAAAATCAAGTGTTTGAGGCCTGATAGAGATGGTGACTTCACCTCCAATGAGTTTAACAATTTTTGTGAAGATCATGGAATAAAGAGATAGTTATTTGCTCCTAGGAATCCTCAACCAAATAGAGTTGTGGAAAGGAATAATAAGAAAGTTAGGAAGTGGCAAGAACCATGATGAAGGAAGCAAATCTACCAAATGTGTATTGGGGAGAAGTTATTCACACTGTATTGTATATTCTTAAAACATGATAAGCAAGAATAAACAGTTCAAAGACCCCATATGAGTTATGGTATAGAAAACCTCCTACTATGATATATTTTAGTGTATGGAAGTAAATTCTATTTCAAAAGAGATGAAGAAAAAATATGAAAACGTGATGAAAGATTAGATGAAGGAATCTTCCTTGGATACTCTACAAAGAGAAATCCATACAGATGCTATACAAATTATTGAAGAAAATAGTTGAAAGTGCAAATGTTAGAATAGATGAAGAACCACATCAGATATCAGTGATGATAAAAGGATATGAACTTGATGACCCCTGTTGCAGTGAAGAAGAAAAAGAAGAAGTGAAAGAAAAGGAGATGACATTAGAAGAGAAAGAAGCTCCAAAAAAGAATCCTAAGACTCCTAAGTATTTGCAAAGAAATCATTTTGAGGATCAAATAATTGGAGATAAGAGAAAAGGTGTGTTGACAAGAAGAAAAGATGATATGATAGAGGGACAAGTAAAATTTTGTTTAATTTCAAAGGTAGAACCTAAATTATAACTGAAGCATACAAGGATGAGAATTGGATCAAATCTATAGAAGAAGAATTGGGGCATATTGAGAAGAATCAAACTTGGGAATTGGTCCCAAGACCAGTAGACAAGAATTTGATAGGAACTAAATGGGTTTTTAGGAAAAAAATGAACGAGGATGGAAAATTTATCAAAAGCAAGGCTAGGCTTGTGTGTAGGGTTATTCACAAGTGGAAGGAATAGATTTTGAAGAGACTTTTTCTCTAGTAGAAAGAATGGAATCCATTAGGATGTTTTTCGCTTTTGCAACACATAAAGAATTCAAGGTTCATCAAATGGATGTAAAATCTACATCTTTGAATGGTGATTTAGAAGAAGTGGCTTACATTGAATAACCAAAAGGTTTTCAATTATCAAAAGATGTTAATATGGTCTATAGGTTGAAGAAGGCATTATATGGACCCAAAAAAACTCTTAGAGCTTGGTATGCAAGATTAGATAGATACTTGTTTCAGCAAGGATTCAAAAAGGGCACTGCATATAGCAACCTTTACTTCAAGGTTGAAGGAGATCAAATCTTGATTGTAGTTATGTATGTTGATGATAGAATTTTTGGAGGATCTGACCCTCATGTCCATAGGGCTACAACCAGAGGGCTCACTACCACAGAGATACAAAGAATTTGGCTCACTTCTAGAAATACAAAAGTTATGGCTTACCACCAAAAGTGAACTAATGAATAACACCTTTCTTGTGCTAAATTTAGTTCTAGATGAAGCTCAGTAATCCCTCTATACCTTTTCTTAGATTGCACATTTTTGTCTTTGCTTGATTCGCTTATTTTGATCTACTGCAACCACACAATTCTTTGACTTTATGTTCTTTTATAATCTCGCATCTCTCTTCTTCCTTCTTTTTTTGTTCCTTTTCCTTTTTTTTCTCTTCTCTTCTCTACTCTTTATCTATCTTCTCTCTATCTTCTCTCTTTTTGGAAACACATATGAATATATATGCATGTATCTTGACATCAATTAGGTCAGCCAAAACATCCATAAAGTATTGCATATGCCAAGTTAGCCAAGATTTATCCAAATCATAGTTTGTCACATGGTAGGAACCGGACCAAAAAACATGTTAGTTCACACATAACAGTCAACTTCAATGTAAAATAGCTTTCGGTAAACTAGTCATACATGTGGTACTATGTTGACATCAACAACAATTTGCTGACATTAGTGACAACCATATGATGCAATCTTCAACTTCCAACAATCTCCCCCTTTATCATTGATGGCAACACAAGATGTGAAAAGAAAACAACAAAAAAAAAGGTTTTCATTTTTCACATTTTTTCCCTATCCCTTTTTCACATGCTTTCTCCCCCCCTTTGACATCAATGAAAAGAAGAGTTCTATCTACCTTTTACTTCAAAAAAAATTATTTTTCACAAAAAATTCATCAACAATGATTCTTTACCTCAATCCTTCTTTCTTTAGAATATTTCCTTGTATTTTTCTTTTAGTTTTGGAAGACATTTCTTCTAGGAATCCACTACTAGCTTGATGTATAGACAAATACTATTGTTCTTTGCTATTGAATCAATTGTTTTTAGAAGAGTATTTGGAATGGTAATATTTTGTGCATTTTTCTCAACATCCTCCAAGAGATTGAAAATCTATTCTAATCTTAACTCAATATCTCTTCGACTTTCCAAAAGGTCTTCAAAATACCATCCCTTTGTACCATGATGACTGCAAGATCAGATTGTAAGGAATTGATCATTTTCTTTTGCGTTCCATCCTTGTCATTAAGAACATCATATGTTTTTGCAATAGAGTTCAATTCATGCTCAATGGTGTCAATTTTTGTTTTGTAGTTCCCAATAGCAGTAGGCCACTGGAGACAATACTTGTATACATTGTTTACATTTTTGATACAGCTCCTCAGTTCATTTATACTCTCAGTCAACTTCTTTTGTTCATTTCTGCATATTTCTTCTAAAGCCAATTGAATTTCATCTTTGTCTATTATTTCACTAGGTGATAGTTCCCTTAATTTGTCTTCAATTTGTTCAATCAATAGTTCTAGTAAGGTACTCTCCAATTCGCTTAAATCAATGTCATTATGAATTATGTAAATAGCCAGAGCATTTATAATCTCATCATGTTCATAGGATGGTCGAGACAACCATATATCTCCAATATTCTTTAACCCATCAAGTTGCTCAAGAATCTTTAACATCCTTTCTTTAGTAACATCTTCTTCATCATCATCTATTGATACCAAATCAAGTGCTTCTGCAATTTTTTCTTCCTTTCCTACTTTCTTCACCTTTTTCTTTAGCTTCTTCATTTTCAGAAGAAGACATGAACTAATTTTTCTTGTTTTCCTATTTCTGGAGGAGGATTCTCCTTTAGACATCATGAACAGACTGGAAATCATACCAAAATTCCATGTATTTATCTTGATTTTGAAATACTCTTGGCAAACCTTTTCCCTTTCTGCTAGATAGTTCAGATATCGATAAACTTGTTTCCCAACTGGTGTGATAGACTTCCACACAACATTTTCTTTCAATGGTAATGAATTCAAAAATTATATCATCAAGCATATAACCAAAGTTCCAAAGCGAAAAGGATAATTTTTATTCTTTGTCATAGTTATATTTTCCATTAATTGATTTCTCATCAACTCACATAAGTCAAAATCCCTCTTCTCAACCATTTGATGTAGGTGGATCCTTCCCTATTCCTAAAATAAATCTTATATGAGATTTCATATGCCACATACCTTATCACAGGGTCGATTATGGTGTGAATTATAAGTACCCTTTGATCTCTTGTTACTCCAGTTAGTGCTTTGACCTCTTTGTTCTTTACTAATTTCTTGACTAGAACAGGTCCAATATTGCAGTCCTATTATTGTTGCAATTGCTTCCTTTGTTATCTCATAAGGTTTTTCAAGGATCATCTGATTACCTTGAATTATGCTTAAAGTAATCCAAACAATGTCCACATTTAAAAATTATGGAAATTCACTCCACATGTCTAAGCCCCCGTGCCCTAGATTTTTGACCTTTTGCATTTGCTCAACTGAAAGAGAAGTTTCAAAACTTCAAATCTTTTCATGATAAAATTCACCAATTTGTAACTTACTCAATTTCTACATCTCATTGCATGGATTAAATATCACTGCTTCTTTTGACTCCATTGCTTATGCCTTGTTCTTTGTACTTTTGCTTGCTAGTAATCCTAACTCTTTGTTTCTCAACTCGCTCACTTGAAAATGACCACCCAATCTTCCTTATTTAACTTATTGCTTTTAGGGTTTCATCATAAAGGATAATTAACTTCTTGCTAGATCATCATTTTTACTTTAGTCTGTTAGATTCTCCTTCCGCCTAAACTATCAGCCAATATGTGAAATGCATAGTAAAAAAAAGTTCTGCAAATCTTCTGTAATTCTTGTATTCTACCAAAATTTTCTTTATTTCCTTCAGGATGAAGATTTACATTGCATATCCTTTTGTCATCGCTTGACATCTCTTATACTGGGGTTTGAATTTATTTTTTGTGAATGCTCCCCTTGAGGCTATTACTAGATTTAGTTCATAGAAGAGGTATCTACACCATATGCAGATACAAAATTATCTGATTTATCCTTGTTCTCTAGTTCTTCTTTCTTTCTCTAGATATCTACCATTTCTCTCCTCACTTCTTCTAGATTAATCCTATTATTCTATTCTGGATTCAATTTCTTTCCAACTTTTCTCTTACAAAATTTTGAGATATGTTCGAATTTGTTGCAAGAGTGACATTCAACAAATATTTGATCAAGATATTTTGTATTCATCTTTGTCCTGCACTAATTAGCCTTGTGTCCAAAAGTATTGGATGTTTAACATTAGTCTTGAAAAGAATGAAATATTCTACCAATATTAAATCTATTCATCATTATCTGACTTCTACATTATGTTGATTTATGTGTAAACTTATTGCAACCATAGCATTTTCCACCAAAGAATCTATTCTGGTTCATCATACTTCTACATTATGTTGCTCTATGTCCAAATTTATTGCATGAATAACAAAATCCATTAAGAGATGTGTATTTTTGTGTGGTCTCACACCACACCCAATTTTTCCTTTTGGAAAAATGTGGACCTCTTTTCTTTTTTTCCTATTCCCTTTCACTTTCATTTGCTTTGGTGTCATTCTGTGGTTTGGTCGGTTACTGGTCTCATTTTTAATTTTACTTGGTCCTTTTTTTATTCTTATTTCTTTCCCAACTTCAGTGTTTTGATCTTGTCATAAAGTTTAATATATTACTAGAAACTGGAATCCCATAGTTGTGTCATTGCATCAAAGTGAATTGTATCTTCAGTTGGTCCTAGCTCTGCCTGGTAAGTCATCTACCAGAAGTGTCGATCTTGGTGATATCATTTTTCTTGTATCAGAGTCTGGTAGTTTTATTTCATTCATTTTATTCAAAACTTAGAAACTAGGGAGTTTGTTTTGAAATGTTGTAATCTCTCTTGAACTTTGTTCCTGGTCTTTTCTTTTGTTCTCATTTTCTCTGATGCTTGAAGGTAAGTGCCTTGGAACCCGGTATTTCTCCTAAAAGCTGATACCAGAGGTTTTGATCTTGATGATCACAAATTGATCATGTATCTTTAATGGCTTATGCCTTGCCAAAGATCAAAGTGACACCAGAGTTCCATGTATGATCATTGTGCCATCTTTCTCCTCTAGTAATGAGCCCACATAGAAATTTAGGCGTTTGTAATTTGAATCCTAATTTTTAATGATTGCACCTTTATTCAAGAAATTAATGCATTATAATAGGTAATTAATGAAGGTGGTGAACTATTCCCATGTACTTGAAACCACCTTAAGCATGTAGTTGCTTTTGTAACACTCCACTTTGTGTCATGCTACAAATTTGCAAAGGACATTGAAAGAATGAAATAATACTGGCACGCAAGGAAAGGGAAATTTTGAGAAACTGAGAACACAACTACCAAGGGTTTTGGAGTTCCATTCAGTAAATATTTTCCTTATAAGCCAGACCCAGGTATGTTTTGAATAACAAATATTCTTTTATTTATTTTCATACATGAAAATCTCAAAAGATGGTATTTCCCTTTATAAATTAAAACATTGTTGATCATTCTTTGATTTGAATTTAGTTGAATGGTGAATTGAAAGTTTTATAAATTGTAAGAAATTTGGTTAAATTTAACCCTAATTCACATACAAGACACACATTTGAAAATTTAGAACACACCAAAAAAAATGAGTACTTTTGATGCAAGGGTAGAAGATGAATTTAAATATTGCAATTCACAAGCCATACTAATCAATGTGGTAGTTATAGATACTCATATGGGGCAGACTTTTGATGTTGAAATCCACACTTAGGTATGATGGAGAAATGCTTTTTAGTGTGTTGGAAATGTTATAGCAAATGGGTTACATTTAGCAAGAGGGTTTCCACCAGCAATGGAGGCCCCTGAATTGGCTATGCAATGCATGAATGATTATAACCCAGATAAAAGAGTTGTTGAAAAAGAGGGAAGAATCTATGTAAACCTCTCATAGAAAGGAATTACATACACATTTGGGCTTCCTTTTTTCACCCAAATGTATAATTTTGATATGAAAGCAAAGGCCAAAACATCTTAGAATGTTGAAGCCCACAATAGAGAAATTATGAGTACCCAATGGTGCCAAGATTCTATTGCACCATAGACCAAAGTAATTCAAAGGTTTATGTTCAACAAAGAAATTCCAGATGTTATAACTCTGTTGAGCAGGATGGATGGTTTACGAGATGCTAGTAGATTTGAACCATGGATGTTTGTAATAATATATAGACTGTTGTAAAATCTCATGCAAATGCATTGGGGAAAGTTTAATAGTGACAAATTATATGATAAGATCATGGTATTTCCCAAAACTAGATGTTTTTATATGTCTTCATATGTGATTTATTCCTGCACCATGAGGGAAAGCAAACAAGGGTTGCAAAATATTGGTACTTTGGGTAGGGAAGTTAGAAATAGTTTGATATGTGCTCATTTTCCCCAGATCACTATCCACGGATATAAAGAGAATTAGAGGAGTGTTAATGATTTGTTCTCCATGAAGCTGGTCAGAATGATGGAAGGTGATAAAACCAAAATATTGTCCTTGGAGGCACAAAGTGTCATTAGACCAATGGGAGGCTGGTATATTCAGTTCCCCACTTACTCCTACATTAGGATAGAAGGGTTTGGTGGACATCCATTCATGTTGCCCAAGTATCCAACAAACAAAATTATTTTATTAGAATTGGTGAGATAGTTAAAACTATCTCAAGCTATTTATAGCAATGCTCACAAGAAGGCCTCTTTTAGATTTCCTATTGTGGTAGGGAATTATAAGTGCAATGCAATTAGGGTGTCTGACTTGTGTGAAGAAAAACTAAGAACATATAATTTTGAGTATTTTCCACTTCAAAGAATATATTATGATATTGAAGGGAATATTTCCAATGCCAAGTTGGTTACCATGCTCATGTCCAATACCTAGAAGATTATTGGCATAATTTTTGAAGATGAGCACAGAGTAAGAATAAGAAAGTATCAAAAAATGTCTTTAAAATCTGCTCAAATTCTTATGATCCATGACATTCCAGGTCAGTTGGAAGAGGATGATGGAAAATTGTTAAATAAGGCCTATAAGGAAGACATAGTGTATGATGAACCCATCCCAAACCCAGATTATGAAGTTGAAGAAATGACATCAATTGATTTCTCTAAACTAGTTCTGTTATACACTCAACACTAGATAAATGATTTTTGTAAAGCTTTAAGAAAAGAGGAATTGAACCCACATTCTCATAGGAAAAAAGAAGAAAAGAAAGAAATGAAACTGCATTTGAGAGTGGAGAACCTGCTAGGAAGTAAAGGAAAAAAAGTAAGGCAGTTCTTGGTATAAGGATTGAAGAAAGAACCCCTGAAGCTTCAAAACAAGAAGTTCCAGTAAAGCCATCTGGTAAAAAGAAGATGCAGAATCAAGCAAAGATAAATCAAAAGCAATACATAAAGGTTCATCTTCCTCTACAATAAATCCAAAAGTTAAACTGGTTATTGAAGAAGTAGGAGTAATAGAAAATGTTGGCACACAAACCAGGTTTGTGTCTCAAAGCGCTACAACACTATTTACTTCTCCTCCTTTTGTTAACATGGATAGTATGAAACAAGCATTGGGAGGAACTCTTATGGTTTTGGATGAAATTTCTAAGGCACATGAAGCCAAAATTAAAGAACAAATGGATAAATGGGGTGCCATGTGGGAGAAGGTAAAAGAAAAGAAGTGTAAAGGTAAACCCATGGTACAACCAATGATAGAATAAATTTTGGATACAATGTCCACTCCTATAAATGTTGAAGAAGAAGAATTTATACAAGGAACAATCACCTCAAAAGCAGGGAACCCTGATATCCCTGAGATGGAAACAAGGGATACTGTAGAGCAGGATCCTATTGATGAAATGATTATTGAAGATACTTTTGGTTCCTAGCCTTCGCTTGGGAATGTTCTAAATGATAATAAACAATTGCATGTTTTTGAAGAGTTAGAAAAGGACCGAGTTGAAGTTGAGATTGAGAAACAAGAAGCTACACAGTTTTCAAGTGACGAAGTTAGAAATGAAGAAAATTCTAGTGTAGCATAGAATAAAGAAAGTAACATCCAAGAAACTAAGGTTGAACATCTAGATAGACAAGAGAATGTAACTCTTCAAATAGAGGAGACAGTGCAAAATCCTAGTAATCCTGAATCTATCCTAGAAATTGTTGAGGAAATTCCTATTTTGGAGGATGTGACAAATAAGACCAAAAAATTAAGAAAGGAGGTTCCTAAATCAAGTGGAAAATAGGAACAAATTAATGTTGCAGAGGTAGAGCATGATGAAGATGCACCTGATTGGCTGATTAGAGAATTGGATTCCCTAATGGAAGTAGAAGTATTGCCTTTGGATCTTAATAGTTTCATACAGGAAGTAGTTACTCCTAAGCCTAGGCACAGAGCTAGAGAAAAGCATGTCATACAAAGAAATGCAGATGGTGACATAACCATCCATATAGCTACTCCAATAGCTGATAAATATAGACATGAAATAACACCTAAGGAGTATAAGATAACAAGCATTAATCTTGGACACTCATCTTGGAGGCAAGAGTTGGAAGAAATATAGATGAACCTAGATGCCACTATTTCCAGAGTACTGAAGTCTAAAAAGAAGAAAAGAGAATTGAAGGAATGAGTTGATACCTTGTAACATTTTATAAAATCCCTAACCCTATCTGGTCAAGCACAAACTAAATTTACCCAACATCCAATACTAATGTTACAAGAATAGGTGGATGCAATTGCAACAGTTCACCACAAAATAAATGTATTTGAAGAATGGATTGAGTATTGGGTGAGGCAAGGAGAAGAATTCATCATAGATGCAATAGGGAAGAATAAGGAAGCATATCGTCCATCAAAGAAATCCAAAAGTTTTGAAAGTGAATGCAGGTTTCGCTAGGAACAAGTTAATGAGGAAAGGTGAAATGTTGAAATTCTCATACAAATGGATGTTCAAGGATTAGTACAAGGAAATATAATTTCAGAGCAAGAAGTTCCATTATCAGAAAAACAAATGAAACAATTGAAATGGGAAGGTGACATGCTGATGAAATGCATTGAAAGATTTTAAAGGGTAACCCTAGAATGTAGAAAAATTCTTGATAAAGATCAAGACTTTATTGAAATGTTAGCACACCAAGGTTGTGATCCCCAAATGCTAGGACAGGAGGGTAAAGAAGTTAAAGCCTTCAAAGAATGGATTTAAAGAATAAACAGATACCATGTTCAGCTATTAACTCGGGAAGTCATTGACAAGATTATACAGTGTAGGAACACTATAGCTAGCTATGAGACAAACAAAGTGCAAAGGAATGATATTATACTCCAAGTATCTGAAGAATACACTAGGCTTAAACTCACTTGGAAGGTAGTGGAAGGGATTTCAAAAAAACATATGCATCAAACACTAAGTTCTTTCCAAGAATATCAATTGAAGAAAGGCGAAGAAAATATCTTAGAGCTCAAGCCCTAAATGATGGAAGAAAGAACGAGATACTAGATACCAGAGGTGTTGGAAAGATATTTGTTTAAGTTTTGAGTCTTACAAGTTGTTCCTGGTCTCAATAGATGTTCCTTATCTGGTATTTTGAAGGATGTTGATAGCCTTGATTTATGTGAAGTATTGCAAACTAGAGTAAGAAGTGAAAAGTGTTGTTGACGAAGTCAAAGCTTTGAATTCATCTAGAATATTCTGATGATAGTTGGTGTATGCCATGTGCTACATTTTTATTTGTTATTTTGGATTCTCTTGATAAAATTTAAGTTTGAACTCTTGGGGCCTTGTTCCTATAAAAGGCTATTTACTACTTTATTTTCATTTTATGTTCATAATTTGTGGATGTCAGAAGAGTCAAAACTTCTTTAAGTTTTATTCTTTCTTCCTATTTTATGAATCATTCTGGTGTAAAACTTTGTATGCACATAGACATTGATTAATATAAGAGCCAATTAGATTGCTACCTATCTCATGAATATTTTGTAGCTAATTTTGTTAGTTCGGCCGAACAAGACTATGTGTTGTGTCGTTCAAGGGTGCATACAAAACCTACTCAGTGTCCAAACTACCCCTCTCTTTAAAAGCTCACATCATTTTATATGTAGCTGTGAAGCAATCTAGTGAAGTATAAAGCAGTTTTCTCTATTTTGGTTAATTCTTTGAGGCGTGCATAAAGAATAACTAGGAGAAATTTTAATTTTCAATATTTATATGCTTTATTTTAGAATAGATGTTTAAATTTTGAAAATGTTCCAAAAAATAGATGAATGAATGGAAATTTATTGAAAATATTTCGTTTTCAATGAAACTATTGAATTCTTAATGCTAAATCTACTGAAGTGATAGCAAAGAAATTGTTGATGTTCATGAAATTTTATTTTAGATCTTTCGATTTCATGATGTTATTTTTATGAATGAATTGGAAATCTTGTGTAAAACACTTATGATTCTTAATGAAACCAAAAACAACCATATTCCCTTTGATATTAACATCAATATCACATTATACCCGAGAGCAAACCTAGTACAATCAAGACCTAATTACTAGAGACTTAGGATTGAACTTAGTCAATATTTTCCCATTAAAGCATATTTCCCCTTTATATTGTCTTTGTTCCATATCTTTCAAGAAGGATAGGCTCTTTGCGGTTTATCTGTGAAGAATTTATTCACCCTGTTGCTGCGAGTAAAATCGTCATCAAAAAGAACTAGTGCTAGAAGGAGGGCTGATTGTTGTCTCTTTTGGATTTGTTAAGTTTTAAACTAGATTTCTATAGAGTCACTAGATCTCGATCTAGTGATCCTCATGTGACTTTAGTTGAGCTTAGTGGTCGAATGCCATCTAGACCTCAAAATTTTGGAAGTGTGAGTGTGAGTTTGTAGAATCTGACTATTGTTGTACCACTGCCCTCCATAGTGATGTAATTCTTTAACATAGAGTCACCTATTTAATTTACCATGTACAATGATTTACCAAAAAAATCCTAATAAGTTGTGTCCCAAATATTATCTCCATAAAGATGTTGAAGAGCATATTAGTATCTTTAAGGATACATGCTTTAGAGTGAGGATTCAACATGAAGATGGTGTATGTAGGTTGTTCCCATACACCTTAAGTGATGAAGTTTACTAGTGGTATATCAACCTACCTCGTAATTCTATCAGATCATGGTAGGATATGGAAATTCAATTCTTAGCTAGATTTAGAACACCGACTGACCCTAATTTGTTATATCATCAATTTGCTCAAATCAAGAGGTTTGAAGGAGAACCTATAACTTCTTTTAATTACATGTTTCAAAAGGCTTATTCTAGGTTTCAAGCACCTTACGTAGTGGATAATTTGTTTGCTATCGTAGTTTATTATACAACAATAGATCCTTTAACTATTATGTTTGTGAAGAGAAGGGAAAATTTTCATACTACTTTACCCAAAGCCTATGTTGAAGCCATGAGTGTGAATTTAGAAATGAAACACCTCATAAATGGATCATCCACAAATGGTGGAAATGGATTGCATAATTACCATATCCCAAGCGTAAATGGAGTCCCTCTAAGTCATCCTATAGCTCCTAATGTTTATTCTTCAGTGGTCTAGAATGGGACATTTCCTTAGAATACTTTCTTTCAACTAGGAAATAGACAAGCTTTAGTCCCTCACCCTAGTCTAGCTATCATGGAGGTACATCCTAATGAAAATTCTTTTTTCTCGCAAACTTAGGAAAACCAAAATATCAAAATACCAGAGGAAAATTAAGAAATGAAAGAAATCATAGCTCAACTCAAGAGATTAACCGCAGAGGTTACACAATTAAGAAATCAAATATTTTATGCTCAAAATAATAACCAAAATTTGCAAAATCAGATGTAAACACTCCTAGACCACCTAGACCTTGGAATACATGACCTAATAATGGAGTGTCAACACCTTTAGATAATGTTGATCCTACTGATGAAAGATCCATGTTGAAAGTGAATTTAGCTGATATTGCTATGAATAATTGGTGTAGGATTCATAATGCAAGTGCTCACACTGAAGTAGATTATTCACAGTTCAAAATTGCTTCAGACATTTTTCTAGCCGCTACACACTATAATGAACAAGGTGACTCTCATCCACCTAAGGGAAATGAGTTAGTCCTAGTAGGATATGATTATGCTTTAGTACTTGAAAGTTGTGAATGATTCAAACCACCTATTGTTGTCACAAGTTACACTCATGAATATGAGGGAGATAATTCAACTATGACTTTAGAGACGTATACTTTTCCCTATCAAGATGAAAATGAACCTCAGGAAGAAATCGACAAAATTCATGCTTTTCAACAGTATCAGAAAGGACATAATTATAACTTGAGAAGTAACACCAATGGTGGAAGTAAATTCAATGGGCCATTAACAACATCAACCCTGCCTAATAATTTCAATAGTCCACTTGATGATAAATCAAACAATAACATAGGGTTTCCCAAGGTAACCTCTCATTACAATTCATCAAATGCTTCAAGAAGTGAAAAGGTAGATTCTGCTGACCAAAATAATTTGGCTAAATATTTAGCGAAAGAAATAAAAAAGGTAAAGATTAGCCTTTATTTATTAGAATTTTTCAAAACACCTATGATTAGGAAAGCTTTCTTAAACACTCTAGAAGATCTCCCAAAAGAAGGAAAGTTTAAAGACGCTTAGGTGAAAGATAATCAAGTTAAGAGAAAATATAACAGCATTGTTCCTATAATAGATGCACAAGTAGCCTTTTACAAAGGAAAACTAGAGTCTCCACCATTTTTACTCACTTTGAGAATATTTGGTAAAAACTGCCTTAATTGCTTAGTAGATTCTAGAGCATCTACTAACATGATGCCTTTGTCCATATGTCAAATGCTAGGATTAACTCCAAAACGTTCTTTAAATAAGGTCACTCAACTCGATAAAACATAAGTAAATGTAGTTGGAGAGTTGACTAATATTCACATGCAATTGGCATTAGATCCTAGAATTCAATATTATATAGACATTCAAGTTGTTGAGATACCTAATACTTATGGTATGTTATTGAGAAAAGATTGGTCTAAAACTTTGAATGGATATATCGATACTAATTTCTCACATATGTGGTTACCATGGAAAGGAGTTCCTAACCAAATCAGAACTAAAAGGGAACCACACATGAAATACATGATCACAGATTACAATCAAACAAATGAAGTTCTATATATTGATGTAGAACCAAGAGTTTATAGAATACGAAGTTTAGGAGTCAAAATAGAGGAAGTGTTTACATGTGATGCTAGAAGATTGTTGACGTTGATTTTACTTGCAACAAATAGGGTGAATAAATTCTTCACAGACAAGACCACAAAGATCCTATCCTTCTTGAAAGATATGGAACAAAGACAACCTAAAAGGGGATTCTACTTTAACAAGAAAATATTGGCTTTAGTTCAATCCCAAGTCTCTAATAACTAGGTCATGATTGCACTAGGGTCACCCTCGAGTATGATGTGATATTGTTTTTAGTCTCAAAGGGCCATGATTGTTTAGAATTAAATATTTTAGGCAATGAATTTTCAATTGGATCATAAAGAAAAGTATCATAAAATCAAAAGATTTGCAATAGTATTTCATGAACATCACAAAATATTTGCTATCACTTAAGTAGATTTAGCATTAAGCATTCAACAATTTCATAGAAAATGAAATATTTTCAATAAAATTCTATCCATTCATTTAATTTTTTAGAACATTTTCAAGAATTTAAACATCTACTCTAAAATAAAGCATAAAAATACTGAAAATTAAAATTTTCTCCTGGTTATTCTCCATGCATGCCCCAAAGAATCCATTAAAATAGAGAAATCTGCTTTATACTTCACTAGATTGCTTCAAAGCTACATATAAAATGGTGCGAGCTTTTAAAGAGAGGGGTTTCATTTATGGACACTGAGTAGGTTCTGTATACACCCTTAAACGGTGCAACATACAGTCTTGTTCAACTAAACTAACAAAATCAGCTACAAAATATTCATGAGATAGGTAGCTATCTAATTGGATTTAATATTAATCAATTTCTATGTGTGTACAAAGTTTTTATGCCAGAATGATTCAAAAATAGGAAAAAAGAACAAAACTTGAAAAAAAATTATGCTCTTCTAACATCCACAAATTTTGAACTTAAAAAATAAAAAGGGGATCCTCTAGCCTTTTATAAAACATAAGGCTTAGATAGGATAAGAAAAATACATGAGAGGAAATCCAAGGGACCAATCACATCAAGGCATGTGGAATGTAGTGACTGATAGGAGAATTGCAATTAAAGTCAACGAAAGTCAACTCCAATTGCATGTTGAAGCTCTTCAGGTGTTAATCTTTAATTATCAGGGTTCTTTCTTTGAACCAAACAAATCTGTTTAGAAAAAATATAGGAACTTCCCACAAAATCAGAGTGATTAGATGGAAGTATTGTTCCTAAATTTCAAGGTCCTCCTCGATTTGAACATTCCAGGAATGAGCCACTCCTAGTATAAGTACACTTCTATACTGCATGCTTGAACTCCAACATCCCAGGATTCTGGTATCTAACACACCTTTGCAATGAAATCTATTCCAGCATGAGCTTTTAAAGTGCATCATTGAACTTGGAAACATCATTAGATTTGTTTGCAAATACAATTTTCCTGATCGTCCATACCTAAACTTTGCATTGCAATCTATATCTCTTGCAATCACAAATTCCACATATTAAATCCATTTTAAAGAAAGAAAACATTTATAACATCTCATGTAAATAAAACCATTATTCAAATGTTAGTACAAAAAGCCTCGTAAATAACATTCTTTCTAGCATATCATAAATCCTCACATATATACCAGATTACCAGAATCATTAGATAATCTCAAAATTTTAAAATTTCATTTCACACTATAACCTAGTACCTGGTACTCAATATTCAGCTTTACCCATGAACTTTACCAGACTTTGGTTCTACTGGACTTCCATCTTACCGGACTTCAATCATACCAAACTTTAATCTTATCGGACTCCATTTTACTGGAGTACAATCATCGAGCTAGAGCCTTCCATTCAAACTCACATTACTTTTCACCTTTACAAACGCTTCCGATTCCCGGTACCTGGTACTCGAAACACTTATATTATGTACTCTTTGCTTTTCATTCTTAGTGATCCTTCAATTTTCTAGCTCCTACCATAAGAGTTATTTTTTCACTTGGGTCCCCAAGTCTTTTAGTCTTGGGGCGTGTTGTGAGACCACAAAACAAAAACCTAATCAATTAACTCAAGGAACAGTTGTTTTAATTGAATTAGATTGTGATTCTTTTAAAGAAGAAAATAATCCTTATGATAAATTTCAAAAGAATATTGTTGTAGAAGCTTAGAGGAGTGATAAAATCAAAATCTCACTAAATTTTTTGTTATTGCAGGATTGGTGCAGGTTACATAATGCTGCACACTCGGAAAACAACTGTATGATGTGTCTAGAGATAATTCATAGAATTGAAAACTAGTACTATCCAAAAAATGGTAAGGTCAAAAGGTCTGAATCAAAAGTACATAAAGATAAAATTCATGTTACAAAGACTAAAAATACTAGTTCGACGACACCAAAGAATGATAAATTACAAGCTATAGATGATCAAGCCTAGATTCTTAAATTTGATGGATCCAAATCGAAACAAGGAATTGGAATCGAAGTTGAACTCGTCAACTTGCAAGGTAAATATTTTCTTATTGGTTACAATATCAATGCACTAACAACATGGCAGAATATGAAGCCCTTATACATGGATTGATCCTCACAATCAAGAAGAGAGTTAGAATCCTCAAGGTGTTTGGTGATTCAAAATTAATAGTTAGACAAGTTTGAAAGTAGTACATTTGTCATTGCAAGCAATTTTCCAGTCATTGACACAAAGTATGGGATTCAATAGAAAATTTCAAAGCATTCAACATTACTCATGTCCCAAGAAGATTTAATTAAAGAGTCGATGCTTTGGCTACTACTGCCAATACTCTAGAACGTCTAAATGCATTTGATTTGAAGAGATTCACAGTTGAGTTGGTGCAACTACCCTCAGTTCTTCATAGTGTTACTAATTTGTAAGTGTTTGAAGATGACCAACATATATTGGAATTCATCACTAATTTTGGTATTTTCAAAGCACAAATAATTGAAGAGATGGATCACCCGATGGAAAAATTCAAGATGAAGAATTGAGCTCAAGCCAGAGATAATAATATTTTGAAAGGAATAATTGAGTTAGAATGATTATTTGACATTGATCAGATAATCAGATAGAAAGATTTTCCTCAAAGTGATGAAGGGAAATCTGAATTATACAATTTGCATACTAAAGAAGATCTTAAGAATGTGATAATAGGAAAGGTTTGTACTGAGGAAGATAAAATAAATATTGCTTAGGAACTTAAAGATTATTGGAAGGTTATAGCTTGGACATATGAAGATTTAATGACTTATGATACTTCCATCATTACTCATACGATACCATTAAAGCCTGATGCAAACCCTTTCTGACATAAACAATGACAAGTAAATGCACTCTTAGAACCATTAATTCAAAAGGAAGCCCAAAAGAATTTATCAACTAAGATAATCTTTCCTATCATACATTCTACTTGGGTGGAAAATTTGGTTCCCATGAGAAAGAAGAATGGAGATATACGGTTGTGTGTAGATTTTAAGAATCTCAACAAGGCATATGAGAAAGATAATTATCCACTACCCTAACTAGAAGAAGTGATACAAATAGTCAATGGCCATAGATGATGTCCTTTTTGGATGGATTCTCTGGATATAATCAAGTAATGGTAGCAAGGGAAGATCAGATGAAAATAGATTTCACCACGAAGTGGTTAACTTTTGCTTATAGAAGGATGCCATTCAGATTTATAAATGTCAAAGCTACATTCCAAAGAGCCATGGATTATGATTTTCATGAGTTTATAGGAAAATTCATTATTATCTACATGGAAAACCTCATAGTACTTTTGAAAAATAGAAGAGATCGTGTTTGAGATCTTAGAGCAATATTATAGATGTGCAAAACTTACAGAGTTTTGATAAATCCTAAAAAGTGTATTTTTGGGGTAATTGAAGTTACTGGGACACACCATTTCTGAACAAGGAATTTCGATAGACCTAGAGAGAGTGAGTGCACTACTCAAGCTACAACCCTCAGGAAGCAATAAAGAATTGAAATCATATTTCAATAAGATTAATTTTGTTCAAAAATTTATTACCAGATTCACTGAAATACTAAAACCACTCAATGATATGTTAAAGAAAGATGCCAAGATAGAGAGGAAAAATGAAGCTAAGATCACCTTCGAAAGTATAAAGACTACAATTATAGAAGCTCCAGTATTGGTAAGTCTAGATTATGTTAAACCTTTTTATATTTACTCTTTTGCTTCTGGTCATACTTGTGTAGCAGTACTAACATAGAAGGGTGAGAATAAAGAAGAGAAACCAATTTCTTTTATGAGTGCTCCATTCAAAAAAGTGGAACTGAGATATATAGATGTTGAAAAACAAGCCTTTCCTTTGGTCAAAGCGGTACACAAATTTAGACATCACATCCTTAGGAGTATAGTCAAAGATATTGTTCTAGATTTTGTAGTCAAGATGTTGTTAACACAAAGTGAGTTCAAAGAAAAGAGAGCCAAATGGGTTACCATCCTACATGAATTTGATCTAGAAATCATACCCATGAAATTGGTCTAGGGACAAGCTTTGGTTAGGTCTATTGCAGAAATAGATCCACAAATTTCAAGTCAACAATATACTTTGGATGTAAAAGACCAAGAAGATTGGTATTCAGATATATGGCATTATCTGGTCAGCCATACTTTCCCTGATCATATGCAAAGGAATCAAAGAAGAGCTCTTAAGATAAAATTGCAATGTTATATGATCAAAGGAGGAGCTCTATTCAAAAGAAACCATGAAGGAGTCTATTTAAGATGCTTAAATAGAACATAAGTGAAGAAACTGTTGCAGGAACTACATGATAAATTTGGAACGGCTTATGGAGCACCTTTAGCCACTGCACACCTTATTTTGAGAGTCGGTTACTATTGGCCAATGGTTTTCAAAGATACATATGAACATGTGAAACACTGCTATACATGTTAAACTACATCAGATAAAGGAAGATTCAATGCTCAACCACTACAACCAGTGATGGAAATGCATCCCTTTTCACAATGGGGACTAGATTTTATTGGAACTATTAATCCTCCATCATTCGTAATCCATAGATTTATATTAACTACTACAGATTACTGCACCAGATGGACAGATGCATGTCTCAACAAACAATGCACTACATAAGTAGTAATCAAAGTTTTGGAAGAGAATCTCATCACCAGGTTTGGAGTACCATACGTGGTGGTATGTGATAATGGTCCTGCCTTTTCTTCATTAAAATTTTCTAATTGGGAATTGAATATGGTATAATGTTAAAATTCTCATCTAACTATTATCCGCAGGGAAATGGATTAACTGAATCATTAAATAAAAATCTGTTGGATATAATTTAAAAATTGATTGAAAAGGATCCTAGGGAATGGCATTCTTTGCTAAAATTTTCCCTTTGGGTAGACCACACTAGGATGAATTCTGCATTAGGGAATTATCCTTATCATTTAGTCTATGGGGTAGATCCTATACTACCAATAAATTTGAAAATCCCTACTTGGTAGTTTACACAAGAATATATTGGATTGGATGACCAAACTAAAGCTTGGTTATTACAATTAATGCATTTAGATGAAAAACGTACGCGAGCTATAGATCATTTTACTAGGCATTAGTCCATGGTAAAAAGATGGTTTGATAAAAGGGCTAGATTAAAGACTTTTAGAATAGCTGACTTGGTCTTGTATTGGAATAAAGCCCATGAACAAAAAGGTGAGCATGGCAAGTTTGATAAGTTTTGGATAGGCCCATATCAAGTTTCTGAAATCTTGGGTGACAAAACTTATAGGTTGAAGTCTTTGAATGGTGAAGATATCCCATTGCATGTTAATGGGTAGCTCCTAAAGCATTATTTCCAGTCATAGGTAAATAGTTTTTTTCGTAAATAGTTGTTTTTTAAATAGTTTTTTTGTAAATAGTTTTTTTTTTAAGGTTAGTTTTGTTGTTTTGTAAATAGTCATTTGTTTATTTCATTTTTCTTTCTTTTGGGTGTTGTGTTGTTGGATTTTACAATGATTGGAAATTTTTGAAGGTGAATAGGTTAATAGAACATCAATTTTGGAAATTTGATCTGTGTCTTGACTAGAAATAGTCCTTTTATTTATAAATTGTTTGAGAATTGTTCTATTCTTTATACTGTTGTTAGCATAAATCATTCAATTGATGTTGAGCTACAAACACACACATTTAAATCATTCTTCTAAAATTTGGGATAGCAATTATTTGCATTCACTGAAAAATCAAAAGACTACCTTTGCTACCACTATAATTCCCAACCTAATAGTGGGCTTCATTTCTTGCAAGTTGAAAATGAACTATCATTAAAATATCAAAAGAAAAAATGAGCTATTATTGCAATATCTAAAAAAAAGAAAGAAATAAAATCTTTAGGCTATCCAAATATCTCTACCGGGGCTATAGACACCTAACTATCAGTAGAGCTATGTTTGGGGGAATTATGGAGATAACCTTATCGAGGCTATGGACACTTGATTGGCAGCAAGACTATCCCTAGTTGGATTAAAAGGAATTGTCAAATTATGTAGGTTAATGCAAATAATTGCTATTTCTAAGTTTAATGTGGTGGAAATAACCAATTACACACATGTAAGCTCAGTAATAATTAATCTTGCATGTTAGCAGAAGTGAAATTTGAATGTCGGAATAGGGATCCAATGATTTATAATTAGAAGACTAAAAAAGTCAGTACACTGATGTTAGATCCATAATTGACTTTCTATTATTTTGTTTAGTTTTTTTGGTTGCTAGTTGTTGTGTGGTCTCACAACACACCCCATTTTTCCTTTTGGAAAAATGTGGACCCTTTTCCTTTTTTCCTGTTCCCTTTCACTTTCATTTGCTTTGGTGTCATTTTGTGGTTTGGTCAATTGCTAGTCTCATTTTCAATTTTACTTGGTCCTTGTTTTATTCTTATTTCTTTCTTGGATTCAGTGTTTCGGTCTTGTCATAAATTTTAATCTATTACTAGAAACTAGAATCCCAGAGTTGTGAGGTTGCATCAAAGTGAATTTTATCTTTAGTTGGTCCTAGCTCTTCCTAGTAAGTCATCTACTAGAAGTGTCAATCCCAGTGATATCATTTTTCTTGTATCAAAGTCTAGTAGTTTTATTTCATTCCCTTTATTC
The DNA here is from genome assembly GCA_007258455.2 of Sequoia sempervirens. NCBI lineage: Eukaryota > Viridiplantae > Streptophyta > Pinopsida > Cupressales > Cupressaceae > Sequoia > Sequoia sempervirens. The sequence continues at coordinate 615 of VDFB02264097.1, read as the reverse complement.
GAAACTTGGAAACTAGAGAGTCTGTTTTGAAATGTTGTAATCTCTCTTGAACCCAATTCTTGATCTTTCCTTTTGTTTTAGGTTTTGAGCTGAAGCTTGAAGGTAAGTGCCTTGGATCTTGGTATTTCTCCTAAAAGTTGATACCAGAGGTTTTAATCCCAATGATCACAAATTGATCATGTATCTTTAATGGCTTATTCCTTGCAAAAGATCAGAGTGACACCAAAGTTCCATGTATGATCCTCACATTGTCTTTCTCCTCTAGTAGTGAGCCCTTGTAGAAATCTAGGCATTCATAATTTGAACCCTAATTTGTAATGATTGCACCTTTATTCAAGAAATTAATGTATTATAATAGGTAATTAATGAAGGTGGCGAACTACTCCCATGTACTTGGAACCACCTTAAGCATGCAATTACTTTGGTAACACTCCACTTCACATCATGCTACAAATTTGGAAAGGACATTGAAAGAACAAAATAATACTAGCATGCAAGGAGAGGTAAATTTTGAGAAACCGAGAACACAGCTGCCAAGGGTTTTGGAGTTCCATTTTGTAAATATTGTCCTTATCAACTAGAACTAGGTATGTTTTGGATAACTGATATTTTGTT